>CAOJBJ014984337.1:0-13839 GCA_948291685.1 Euphorbia celastroides | reverse complement strand
ATAAGACAAACTATTTTGAATTATTTGCTTATGTCCTTCTCAGCGCGACTTCTTCTCAGTGAGCTTTCTCCAATATGCTTTCTTCCTTCGCTGATTATCCCTTAATGCCGGAGCAAAACAACCTTCAGCGAGCTATCCCTTCAGCGTAACTTCGGTATCAGCGAAATTGGTCCAACAAAATGAACTAACTTTTGATTATTGTGTTTTAGTTTGTTTGGTTGTGTTTATTTTAAATCATATATTATTACTTTTCATTGAACATTTTTTCTAGTGAAAGTTCGCCCCCCCTTAGATTTCTGGTTTCGCCACTGTAACAAAACACGTAATGAATACAATTTTCTAAGGTAATTTTTTTTAAAGAAACTACGTTGAATTTTCTCAAAACTTCTACGCTTATTTAGCTGAGTGTTTTTCACAACTTATTTAGTTATTTATGACTTATAAATACCTATTTTTTATAAGCCAAAAGGCCGATAACTAAAAAACACCCTAAGTATTGCGTTTGATTCCTATGTCGCGAAAGTGACCAATTGTAAGAAGGATCCGGTCCTTGTGTGGACCTTCCACTGGTTGAGGAAAAGTGTCCAACTTGTTTATGTGGCATGATCATAGAGGGAGTCCTCCAAATGACATGGAGGACCCTGTCCTCTGTAAAAATCCCCCGCCAAAGTTGTGATTGATGCCGTTGTGTGCCGAGTGCTGACACGCATATCGCTCAGCTCTGCCTTGGTAACCACTGCTGCTATTCAGCATTTTCAATTTCGCAATCCTAACCCTAACCACCGCAATTGATCGTAATCCGCCATGATTTTCCCCTCCTCCTCCGTCCTCTCTCCTCCCTCTCCACCCGCTCCATCTCCGCCGGATCCGCCCCCAACCCGGCCCAATTCCCTCACTCTTCCCTTCTCTCCCGCCATTTCTTCTCAACACAGAAGCAGAAATCGGAGGATGACGGCGCTGATCCGCCTCTGTGCGGCCTGAAGGGATTGGCTCTCGTTAAGAAAACTTGCGGGATCTCGAATTCTCAGATTTTGACTTGGCTTTCTGTGCATTCCGCTGTTGCCAGTCACTCCCCCTTCCATGGCTTGCTCGGCTGTCTTTGATTCGTCTGTAAGCCTTTGTTTTGTTCGATTTCCGGTGATCTGTTGATCTTGTTGTTTGCTGATTTTTCTGATTGGTTTGCTTTTATATGTTAATTGATCTTGCTCTTGTAGTCTTCCGAATTTGCTTAGAACACAGTTTTATGAGAATTGATAGGGAAATTTAAAGACCAAATACATCTGGACTTTTTTGCAAGTCCAGGACAAGTTCATGGGTCAAGATGCATTTTGCCTTTTTTAAAATCACATATCATCATCATTATCAACATTGGTTCAACACCATAATTTTGCAGCTCTTTATCACTCCCATTTCTTGTGGAGCGAATATCCGAGTAGTCTCGCCTATGTTAATAAAAGAACCTTGGTTCAGAGTCTTGCTCTTGGTACTGCCTTTGAAATGATCAATGGTATGTTCATTAGCCTCAACTAATTGCAAACATACGTTAGTTTTGGTTTTACCATCCAAATGAAGACCCAAACGAATGCTATTACATATTGCAGGACAAGTAATGAGTGGGGCATTTGCAGTTAGCACAGCTGTTGTTGCCTCCTTAACCGGGTATACATTCTGGTCTGCTAGCAAAGGGAAAAAGTTAAACGTTTTCAGTACTTTATTATGCAGCTTCCTTGCCCCTGTTCCTGGTTTGTTAATGGTCAGTTCCGTGCTCTTGATGTATGTGTGTATATGTCAACATTGAACTAACAAGAGTGTTTGATGGTGTTCTATTTGCAGGCATTTGGCCCTTATGATCCTCGGTTGGATGGCGGCCGAGCTTTGGCTCTCATCAGTGGTACTTTCTGGCTATTCTGGCATATGTGGAAAGGGATTAGAGAGATTAAGGTTGATTATGAGCAGAACATATTGGGGCGACCTTCAGCAACCGAGGCGCTGGATTTGAGGCTTCTACTTAACGCCATCAACATTTCCATGTTTGTGTTCAGTTTGCAGCTTCTGTCTCACACCTTTTTAATTTGCAGCTGTATGTAGTTAGTTTGAGGTTTTGCTGTTTTTCTAACTGAAAGGATTTGGTAGTTGAATGGGGGTGTATCTCCCTTTATAATTGATAGTGACATTTCAATGATAAAAGGAAAAGTAAGAATGCCAAGACTTAAATTTTAGGGAAAATAATTCAATCCTTTTAGCCTTGTTGTATTTGTGTTTGTCCCACTCAGCAGAATAGAGACCAAAAGGAAAGGACAAATCAGGTAGTATCAAAAGGAAGTGTCAATAAGGCATTTTGTCACGGTCCATGTGTTGAAATTTTGATTGCTTGTTGAGCCCTTTGAATTTGAGAATTGTGCAAAAGTAAGATACCCAAATTCGGAGTCGAAGAGTTTCATGCAATGTTCTTGATGGAAAAAGTTTAAGTGGCAGATCCCCCGGAACTGAACTGGGTTTGTCAATATGAGAAATGGCGAGAATCCTTAATCTATTGAAATTTGGAAAATCCGAGGTCTGAACAATGTCATTTGATGGATCCATCCTAAATTGCATTGATTTTTCTTAGAAAATTTGTTTAAGTTGGCATTTGGTTCTTCACCGTATACAAGGATTTCTATTTACTCCTGGTTTACAAGCTGTATATCGATGGTTTTTTATGGCGGGGAATAAGAAGCCAATGTTGTACGTGAATATCGATGGTTTTTTATGGCGGGGAATAAGAAGCCAATGTTGTACGTGAAATTAAACGATCGGTCCACTTGCTAGGTTATGTCTTATGGTATATCATTTTCTATCATGTAATCTGGTAAACTAGCCCTTGTCCTGTAATGTAAGATTTCGAATTTTCACTGCATTTGATTGCCACTTTTTCATCTCGATTGCCATTTTCTTTGATTGCCACTTTTTCATCTCGATTGCCATTTTCTTGGACGTGATTCGAAGCTTGTAGCTGCAATATATATACCATAAAATATTCAGAATGCTGTAACTTTGACATATTGGCGGCGTCGATGTGCTAATTTTAGGTGTTGCTCAACATATCAGCTAACCCAGGCAGAATTAAATCCTTATGAACGCTGATTTGTAGCTCTCACTATCCTAAATTCTGGAACTCTTCACCAATGCAATGCATCAAACACAACAAACCTAAACTGATTTAATATCAACTGAAAAGTACTACTGAAAAGCTTGAGCCACAAAGTGCTACTAATGCAAAGCAATTGATTTCATAGAGCAGAAAGTCATGTTACATAGGAGCATTACAAGCACTTTAACTACTGCTTTACATCAACAGAAAGAAATTACTTGTTGGAATCATTTTAATGCCACGTCACCTATTAAGGTTCCATGTCATCCAGTCTTATGGTTTTTTCAGACAGGAAATACTACCTTAACCGAGAAAATTAGAGTTCCAATCCAACGGTATGGAACTTCCAGGGGATGTGGCCTTGAAATCGGTTCTGTAAACGATGATTTTTTAGGCAAAAATAATCAAACAATAATTACTTAGTTGTTACAAATCAAGGTTATATGGGTATTATGTTATAAGTTCAAAACTTCAATGACCATGGATGCAATTTTACCCTCTGAAAACGACTACCGCGCTAGCTTCTTGATTTCATTGATGATCAGTTCTTTTTCCTCTTCAAATTGCTCGTCCTCAGCACCTGGCACCAAAAGTCGAGCGCCAATGAAGTTAGAAAATCTCCTCAACAATGGTTCGATAACTCAACTTCACAAGGGAAAGTTATGAGACAAAATGCAGCGGTAAAAGGATTTACTGTTAGAGTCACCTTTGCCAACAGCAAGATTATTGAGCAATTCTACCAATCCTTCACTGTTTTTCACCAATATTACTTTTATTTCTCGTGGCTTGTTAGGATTAGCAACGAAGACCTGAATGCAAAATCAAAAAATCATACTTGCAAATGAACAATTTAAGCTCCCAACATTGTCTAGGCTGTGATATCTGTTAAGCCTTTAGTGGAGGGAAAATGAAACATTACATGCACAGAAACAGAAAATTTTATGATTTTGGAGTCTACGTCATAGTCGATACCATACTGTCAATCAATTTAGTAACATGTTTCACGTTTAAAAGGATATGAACATTTTCGTGATGGCAGGAAAATTAAAAGTCTCCAGAACATGGTATAATAATATTAGACCACTTTTGGTATCAAATATGCCCGTTGATATACAAGCTGGATCATAGAGGTGGAAGTAATGGGTTCAAACCAATTTGTTGAAGAAAATAAAATAATTGCACCGATGTGAAAGTTAAAAGGTCAATTTTCAATAAACAATCATGGGAAAGAGCTGTGTCCCTACCACTGAAATTAGCCAGAACTCAGAAGAATAAGATTTCAAAAGAAGCAAAATCTAACCTTGAAAATGTGAAAAGCTGAAATCTGGATATTTTTACTTGAATCCTGCTCAGACAAACAAATGACAAAATACATTAGGGAATACAAAGGTGCTAAAAGTGCTCTTTTCATGAGACTACAATATGTTTACATTAATGGATCACATAAACTTAGCCATTTCTTGTAGTCACCGGCTTCAACTGTGAATACTTCTTAATATCTAAGGGTTCTTTTTTTTTTTTTTTTTTGATAATATATAAGTGTTCAATTTTGCCTCAAGCAGAATGGACTGAAAACAATAATAAAAGCAAATAGTGGAGAGGATAATACCTTTAGCAATGTCATCGTGACTTTCAAAAATCGAACTTCTAAAATGTAGCGCTTCATTATATGGGAACATGGAGGCTCCAAAAGGAACTCTGAGAGAAGCTGCAACCAAAAACACGACACTATTTACTTTCAAGGAAAAATCAACTTCAGCAGAGAAAATCCTGAGAACTTGCAGCAGAAACTAACCTTCAACGACTGCCTTCTGGTTACATAATTTGGAGATGTCAACAACTTTTCATATAGATCAAAAAACTGGACCAGCATTATCTTGAAATGTTAACAATCTCTTACAGGAAAAATTAACATAGTAAGACATATAGCAAAACTAATTGTCGAAAAGAACTATATCTTCATCATCCAAAACATAAAAGGTGCACAAAAAAACCAGGGTGAATTACTTCTATTTAAGATAAAGTGTGTGATCCTTCTAAATAAACTGCATGCCAGGGACCTCATAAAGCAGATGTGTCTCATGTATATAATTTGACCAACAAACAAAAATATTAACGTTGTAAAAAAATCCTGGCTCTGCTATATCTATATACAGAATAAGACAACACAAATCATGATTAGTGCATACCTCGTCATAATGTGCAGTAAGATATTCAGCAACTAAAGTGCCATGTTTAGTAAGCAAATCCTGCAAGTAATACATACAGGAGAACTTAAGCGAGCATAACTGAAACCCTCTAGGTAACCGATCAGATGTAGCTCGATTGGTACATTTCCATAAAATAGAAACAAATACCTCTTTTTAACAAGCAAAATGAATAATAAAAAATAACGGAAAAGGAAACTACAAACAGATAACCTTCTAACTCTGACCTTGAAAGTAGAGAAAGCATCAGAAGCAACATCAAAGTTTGATAACTCCACAAACTTAAAAAACAACACGAAGCTTGTAGACTCTAATAAGTACCTGAAAAAGCACTAAAAATTAACAGAGTGAAACTTTGAACTACTATGGTTTTGTAGTGTAATGCATTCAAAAAACATTATGACTTCATCAGTGGTGTAACATTTAATTTGTTGAGTAAATCACAAGAAAATAATGATTTGACTTTCCAGTCAATCCCACTTAAGCTTCTCTAACCAGTTATCAGTCCTCTTAACAAATTGTCATGGTCCAAGAAAATATGCACAAATGAAGCACTTAAGCAGTTGAGCTTGAGCCTATTTACTTGAGCAGACAAAGGTGTTCCATTGAAAAATTACCATAGTTCTCTTCTAATAATACCCCCATATGTCAGACAAGTAGCCAGCAAAAGCAGGATGAGGGACAGAGAGGATGTTTCCAATTGACCTTGAAGTAGAGTCACAACAGGTATCCGTGACTTCACAATAAAAGAAGTTCAATGGACCAATTGACCTTGAAGTAGGATGTTTCATATTTTTGTCTAATCCAAGTTATGATAGAAAAAATTTCAAACAAATTCAGAGTTCCAGTGATGATACATAAAAGCTAGCATTGCTTATCAGATTAAACTTTGAGGTCATCTGGATCCACGAAAAGGCAGTAAAGCCTATTATACCAAGCGGTTGAGCTTTGAAATCCTACTGAGTAAATTTACTAATGGACTTTCTAGTTTCAAGACATTGTAGGTTGAGTTTGTGTTGTACACACTTCAAGCCTGTTAAGAACTTAAGAACTACATTTTGAATCTCTTGCAAATCGCAAGTATTTTATTGATAGAAAGTTAGGGTGTGCATCACAATATACCACTCAGGAAACATAATCAATTTAATTACCATGGTAATGCCTTGATTTCTCTACTAATCACATTTCCTAATCAATCATATTTCCTTATCTGTTTATTTCCTAACACTTCCCCTCAAGCTTAATACAAACATAATACAATAAATTCAAATGCAATGAAACAAAAACAGAAGACTTCAAAGTCTGTAAAACTGGGAACGGTGATGAGGTGACACTTCTGGGGGGGGGCGGGGGAATAAACGTCTGAAAACCATTTCTATGCAGAAATGGGGCTCACAACCGAGTCACAAATATAACTTCAAAGCACAATCCAAATTGGGACTGCTATCCCAACAACTGCCACAAATAACAACTCACATAGAGGTAGTCTTCAATGTATCTCAAATTCCTTCAAGCAAACCTCACTGTAGAATCTTAAACACGAAAAGGATAAACACTTCAAGAAGAAGAGAAGGGAGAAACGATTGAAGAAGAATTAAACAAAACATATGACGAATCATATACTTTGGAAAAGAGATAGAAATATAGAGGATAAACTAAAACAGAAACCTAGGAGAAACACCATGTTGAATCTCTTGTTTGTATATTATTGGCAGAAAGATAGGGTGCATATAGAGATCACAGCATACAAACAAGGAAACATTATTAATGTGATTCCTATGACCATGCCTTAATGTCTTTATTAACCAAATCTCCTAACCAATCAAATTTCCTTATTTGTTTATTCCTAACAAAGCTCAATGGGCATTGCTTTCATATGGTAGTCATGGAAGAAAGGAAACTTCTAGTAAACCCAAATCTCATGCAAGAGTAGTCAAGTCTACATGTTATGCAACAGCCACACATAATGTTGTTTAGAAAATATAAAAAATAGCAAATATATGTTGTATGAGAATCATGAACATGTAAAAAAGAAAAAAAGTCATATACACGCATAAAAGAGAACACAAGCAAGAATGACATTTGTTAAGAGCTGCGATGTTGAGTTTGAAGCTCAAAAAAAAAAAGAAAAAAAAAAAGAGGGGAAACCTGACATGAACAAGATGTGATTAACAAGATAATCCACAACACAAGATATTACGATAATGAATAAGAAGCACAAAAATATTTAAAAAGGAAACAAAGAAATGCAGTGAGAAAAGCATAAAACATATTAGGGAAAGCGCCCTCCAATTCTTGGCTAGGCTAAAAAATACTTTTTTGCCATAGAGGAAGAGCTTTTGTGAAGTACACCAACAAAAAACACAGCATCAAGCGTGCAAATGTATAGCTCTGAAACTATTTCCTCTATATTATTTCAATTGTTAATCAGGTACATGATTGATTGATAATAACTAAACAAAAACCATATACTTACACAAATACATTCAGTGATAACATTTAGACCAAATTACAATATTGAAGCAGTCAGGACTTGAGAGCTCCAACATGGGGAAGGTGAGAATTCAAGTGAACAGGATATAACTGTAGACTTGGCACCACATTCAAACCCAAAACCCTAAGTTAGTGGGTTTATGGGCCCTTTCCACTTACGTACCATTTATTAATCTCCTTAATTCCCCATGCGGAATAACTCGCCCGACAATCTCCCCTTCAAGTGTGAGTCTCACCACATTTGGGGCTCAAGCCTTGCTTCCCCTCCAGGGAGCACAACACTGTACTAGCCAATCTTGGCTCTAATACCATTTGTCAAGATCTGGGAGCTTCAGTCCGGGTAAACAATGAGCACCAAGTGAATAATATACTTCATGGGCTTAACACCACATCCAACCCAACACCTAAGGAAGTGGGATTATGAGCCCTTTCCACTTACATACTGTTTACTAATCTCTTTACTTCCCCGTGTGGAATAACTCCAACTCACACTTGCCCAAACAAAAGCAACTTTAACTCAACTTATTCTAGCACATGTGACATGATTCAGGTGATGGTTTCAGCCCACAACTAAAACTCAGAATCAGAGAAATGGAGCAATGTTGATATCAATCTTCATGGATACCATATGCACACACAGAAGATTTATGCTAAATTGATGATAACAATGAACTATATAAATTGGGCAAGAGAACTTCCAACATTAGAAGTCATACACTCAAAAATCAACTAAAATACAATCTATTGGGGACTCAAAGATAGCATGAAAAACCTTAAAACAGAAAAGTTGTAATCCAACCGAATATATGCTAGCTAACTTTAATGACAACAAAGATGAGATACAAGAATGCAACTGTTTGTACTTTTTAAAACATGGAGCACACATGCCAGAATTAGGAAAAACAATTTTGACAAATCCACTACAGAGATCTATTTTGAAAGTTATCAAGAATGAAGTGAAACAGACTAAATTCACTTCTCACATTTCACACGCCATCAATTAGAGCTGAAGTAGCACCATTTAGAACTTTAAACAGCACAGAAAAAGAAATCAAATAGAATGATGTCTTACTTCGCAAGTGAAGGAAATTTGATGCACTCTCTTAACATAAGTCCACAATTCAACGCAATTTCCTTGTTGTCATAGCTGTTCCCATAAGACAACAGAAAGTTCATAAATATATAGTAATACCAAACTCAGTATCAAGTCTATTTTTCTCTCAATTGCAAGCAACAAGGGGAACTACATTTTCTCGCCTTTTAATTACAGTTAAAACTGGTAACTCTAGCAATGAGTGTTTGGAACTTTACAAACTTGAATGGATGGCATATCTTTAAATTTCTATAGATCTGTTTTTTAAGCACATAAAATACGTATACACTGACATTTCAATGCTTTGATTACATTTCGGAAACCTAATTTCACGTCATTTTAGGGGTTTACCACTGTCCGTTTTCTTTCAATTTCTATCTCTATTAATGTTTCCATGCTACTAGTTTAGCAGCGCTTAAGCAATTAGGATTGAGCTAGGTATATATTTAACTTCAATAGTAACATTTTCAATAAGTATCAGAGTTCAGTTCCACTTCAGTCAGCAAAACCATCAAAATTTTTCCCTCGTTAGCAAGAATATGCCGTATGCAACACTCAGAAAAGTCTGCCAAGGGTGAAGAACCCTTGATTCGAAGAACTTCTCAGTCAAAGCTCATAGGATATATAAATGATAAATAACAAGAGACATAAAATGATGGCGAAATTATGTAATTTTCTTACCACACAACAAGAAAGTCCAGAAACTCCAAATGATTCTCCAGGTATTCTACAGCACAATATTTGGAATCAACCTTTTGCTTCAACAATATTGACCAACAGTGCACTAAATCCTTTCTTGCCTGGATAAAAGGACAACTTACATCAGATTAGTGCATGTAATAAAATTAAACCCCGAATGCTTGCCAAACTGCAAAGAACAATTCAAACTCACTTCCCATCCCAAATTAGGTAGTTTATGAATCATAAGAGATATCACATCCTCTTTACAAACTTCAAGCACCAGCTGTGAAGCATGATCCGGGTTTGGCTCAACCTCACCATCTCCGCAAAGCATACATCTCACTGCAACAAGATTTTTCTCAACATCTTCCAAAGCCTGAGGATTAAAACATAGATCAAAAGAAATAAGTTAGCAATCCTGAGTAGATAAAAGGTAAATCATCAATAACCAACTCCATGGGTTTCCCTCTATAACCACAATCCTGGACAAAATAATAAGCGATAAATATATATCTGAGAAACAATAAATCATCTCTATGACCACTCAACTATCCTCTATGGGCAATGCTGCTCCTAAACTATTTAAGCTCTAATCCACTTCCTTGGAGATCCAATCTAAGCATTATAAAAGTTGTCGGCCTGCAGCCAAGAGACTGACAGATTGAACATTAAGAGTAGCCATCCCATAAAAAATTGAGATGAAAAATGTTAAATGTTCGATTATTGACCAACTGGTTGCATAATACAAGAACAAATTCACAACTGCAGAAGCGCATTAAAAGCTACCATTGAACAAGAATGAACCACAGTTTTCACTACCTTCAGTAAATTACTAGAATTCCCATTTTGTAGCTCTTGCCAGAGCTCTTTTGTACTAGCTAGTTCTAAATTTTCATCAACAACCTAAAACAAGATACTGATAAACCAAAAAACATCCCTAGTTCTCCCTCATGTCTTATTCAGTCAAATCGTTACTGATCCAGTCATCCGTCTAAACCGTACAAGATTACAACGATTCACAGTTCCAGAAGCACAATGACAGCAGCATAAAACGAAGTGATCGCATTCATCCACTAATTCCATCACAGCTAAATCCAATTGCCAGCATAACGAATAATTGCAAACAAAACGAACAATTGACATAGTAAGAAGCGCATCAAAAGGTACCATTGAACAAGAGTGAACCAGTCTTCACTACCTTCAGTAAATTACTAGAATTCCTATTTAGTAGCTCTTGCCAGAGCTCTTTTTGTACTAGATACTCGTAAATTTTCACCAATCAACCTCAAAAAAGATACTGATAAACAGTAAACACATCCCTAGTACTGATCCAGCCATCCATCCAAACCGTAAAAGATTACACCGATTCACACTTCCTGAAGCACAATTACAACAGCATAAAACGAAATAATCGCATTCGGCCACAAATTCCATCACAACCAAATCCAATTGCCAGCAAAACGATGAAAATTGTAACCGAAACGAACAATTGACATGATAAGAAAGAGAAATGAAACCTTCTCAAGGGCTCTAACGTCAACAACAGTTTTGGTATCGAGCGCCGTGAGGCTGTCCTTCAAAGCTTTAACCACCTCCGGCGGCGTCTTTGGCCGAGAAGGCTTGAAGAAGGAGAACGACATGATGATCGCCGCCGGCCGATCGGAGCTGTTGTGAGAAGACGGAGTCTCCTTTTCCGGCCGCTTTCACTGAATTTGACGATTGCTTTTTGGTTCGCAATCTGCAGAAAAAGTGAAAACGGGGTTGGTTTGTCTTTTTTATTTCATTATAGATTATTGCATTGTTGTTTAATTTAATTCATGTTATCGATTATTTATTATTTTAACTTGGGATTAATGTGCTAAAACATGTCCACGTTTTAGTATAGATATGGTTTGGTTACCGGTCAAGAAAAAATATGGTTTAATTAAGTTTACTTACATAGCGTACAAAAACGGTTCTGTATAATTTTCCGATGAATGGTTGAGTCCATTAAATTTTTTTTCCACGTATTGAAATTACAAAAGTGATTTGTATTAATATTTAAATAGGTTTTTCCGTTTGGTTCAACTTTTTAAAGAATTCATTCTCTTAATTTTATTTCTTCAATCAAAATTTTAACACGTAGCATTTAGATACAAATTATTTTACTTATTCTCAGTTTGATGTGAAAAGGATAATTTTCCAAGTTGAGAGGCAACATGTAAAATAAAATAATTTGAGAGACCTATGCATATATCTTAAGTCAAGAATATTACAGTGACCTATCAAAGTTATGGTTTAGAAAAGTATGAAGTTCATTTCCTGAAAAATCATTAAATTATGCTACCATGAAAAGAATTATGAAGTCAAACAAGTGATTTCAAGTTCGAAATATATCAATTGTTAAATTAAATTTTAGTCGTCTTCTATCTTTCTCTTCTCGAAAAGAGTTTCGTTTGTAAGTTTATTTGAAAGGCAAAAGAAAGAGTGTTTCAAGGTTTTTTCTCTCTCTCACTCTTCCTTTCTTGCCCTTTTATTTTATCGAAATAATCTGCATCCACTTTTTTGTCACCTTCTACGCGTTCGTCTTCTTCAATATGAGATTGTTGTTGCATAATTCAATTTTAATTTTCAATTAGGTTAGACTTCAGTCGCTTTAAAACAAGATACCTGAATGTCTTTCAATATAGACATCCCAGATATATCCTTGTTGAGAAAGAGAGTTTCAAATATGCAATAATGGTTGATGCTATGGACTAAGCAGGTATTTTTATGATTGTGGAATTCGTTAGTTGAAGGTAAATAATTATAGGTTGCAAGGTTTATATTTTGTTTTGGTAACAAGTCTTGTCTAAGAATATGTTTATCTTGTTATAAAAGTAAGTTTGTTTGTGTTTTGTCGTGTGTATGTCTGGTGTTTCAATTCCGGTGAGTTGCTTTGAATTTCTTTTTTTTAGAATCGTCTATGTCAAGTCTGCGAATCATGCTGCGTAGCTTTGAATTAATGTAGTCGATTCTTCGACAAATAAGATGATCAGCTTTATGTTCATCTACCTTTAATTAAAATTACAATTAATTTTAATTTGATTTAATAAACTAAATTCGAAATATCTCATGCGGAGAGCAAAACAAGGGCATAAATATGTTGATTCATGATGTATCTCGTGAAAAAGCAATTCTTAAAGTGATGTGCACAGTTCACCTCAATACCTATTTAACATAGAGTAATTGTTGTTAGTGTCTTTTTTTTGCACTGTTATTTACTTATGTCCTTTTTTCATTTTATATGTGTTTTTATCCTTTTTTCTCCTTTTAATTTACTTTTGTCCCTTTTACTTTTCCTTCTATTTTTTTGTCTTTTTGTTAATATGCAGTATACTCAGTATACTAAGATCAGTATCCGGGATACTGTCACCGGAAACCGTCTCCGACACCGCCCCGCCGCCAGTATACCAAGCTCAGTATTCGGGATACTGTTACCGGAAATCGCCTCCGACACGGCCCCGCCGCCAGTATACCCAGTATACCAAGATCAGTATCCGGGATACTGTCACCGAAAACCGTCCCGCCGCCTCCGCCCCACCGCTGCCGAGACCGCTGTCGTCATCGCCAAGACCAACGCCGAGATCGTCTCCGAGACCGCCACCGAGACAAACTCGCCGGAAAACACTCAAAAACCAAAAAAATCAAATTCAAAAGAAAAACATTCGATCTTGCTCCCAGATCGAAGGCATAAGGTGGCGACGGCGGTGAGATTAGCGCAAATGATGGTGAGATCGGAGGCGATTTTCAGTTTCCAGCTGCTTGTTTCATCCAGATCTGGTGGAATCGATTTCGGTCGGCGTTCTTCGTTCAGATCTGGTGCGGCAGCGGCGGTGAAGGGTTCTAAAAGAGAAGGCGACAGCGGCGGATTTTGAAGGCGGCGACGACGGGTTCTGAATCGACGGCGGTGGCAGATTCTGAAGGCGACGGGTTCTGAATCGACAGCGGAGGGACCTCGGGCCGATGGAGGCGGCGACGGGGGAGGTTCCAGTGTTGGGGCGGAGAGGGCGGCGACGGCCGCGGCGGAGTTTCCGGCGTCGGGGGCGGCGGCTGGATTTCAGAGAAGGAGATGATTTTAGGGTTTTAACATTTTTAGACATTTGTTGTTAATTGTTTTAAAATAGGACATTTGTTATAGTTAAAAGGACATGGGCTAGAAATTGGTAGGCTTTTTAGGACATTTGTTTGTAAGCCCCTTAACTTTACATACTTTT
>CAOJBJ014978670.1:0-13300 GCA_948291685.1 Euphorbia celastroides | reverse complement strand
TCTTCTTCCTCCTATTGCCTCTTTGAAACATCAGACTCTTCGGTCTTTGCAAATCTCCCCCGAATCCTCGGTTGACTGTCGGCTAGCGCTTTCCTGCAAGCATACTGAAAGAGAAAACCGTCAAAGGTCGAATCTTGCTGTCAGAAATGGAAGTTTCAGCAATGGTAGTCACCTTGATTTTCCTCCCGAAGTTCCGCTTTGTCTTCTTGTTCCTGTACCTTGTGAGTTGTTCTCTCCTTTGTTCAGCAATGGAGCTGCCCCTAATTACTAGTAATCGATCAATAGGAGATTGAACGGTTTTCGAGTTCCCTTCTGCAAGAATCTGTCACAAAAACCGACAGTCAATGAACCAGCTCGACTTTAACCTATAGGTTTCAGGCTCTGTTCTTTTCAACTGAATAGCAAGCAGCAAAAAAACTAAAGTAAACTGAACCGATCTTATCTAAAACTTATTGAATAAGTCCTGAACTGAATTGAAATAAGCTGCATTGAGTGAAAAATAAGTTGAAAAGAACAAAGCCTTATGCATATACCGATTAACGGCCAGGATTGCTTTCCCAGATTGTTTTTTCAAAAAACTTCTTTCCCGAAAAGCAGCAAATTATGGTTTTGAAAAAGTAATATCGAACTTTAAACAGCAGCTAGGACAACAATTGAAGTTGGCCCGAAATATAGGACTATAGAGCAAACCTTTATGTCTCCTTCACTGTATGCTCTTCTCATCCCATAAGCACTTCCAAGATCCAATCCCGAAAAATCGAGAAAACTCGGGGCGCCCGAATGCCCGTGGATCCACTCCATTGAAGCCAAGCAACCCGAGCTGACGCTTTTCAGTAGTGCCACGTCAGCAACGACTTTGCTCTCTTCAATCTGGAATATTCCATCAGTGCTTCCACCAGGAATCCCAATGTCCAGAATCTCTGAGAGTGGGGTTTCGATGTTCGCCTTTTTCATTAGGTCCTTTTCACACCCGTAAAAAACCTCACTGAGAAGCTCCTCAGTTTGAATTGATTCGATATCTGAAACTTTTAGTCCTTGTGAGGAGATGACATCATCTCCACATGAGATCATTGAAATGGCTGATGTCATTGGATCGAGATTCGTGATTGGCTCTTCGATGATTGGTTCGGGTGCTTTGAATAGATCCCCTTCGCCTCCCAAGTCGAATTCTGATATCATAGAGGTTGGAATCATGTCACTCTACATTAAACAACAAACAAAAGAATTAAAGTTACATTCTTTCAACTTCAAAGACTTCAAAGCTAGTTATATATCCTGTAAAAAGACAGAATCTTTACTAATCTCCAATGACTAAATGATCAATATCAAGCACATGAGAAAGCCGAAACATACCCAAGACTCTTAAACAAAAACCCGAAACTAAAGTAACGGTCTTTCAACTTCAAAGGCACAAAGCAAGTTCACTTATACCATTTTTTTTCTATAACATAAAGACTACAAAATTTTTTAACAATTGTCCAGTAATAGCACGATCAAGTAGCCAAATGAAGACATTTTACAAGCAAGAAAATGCAACAAACAATTTACATCGAACAAAGCTCCTTTAACAAGTCGACTAAACGAAGTAACACAAAGCCTCAAAAGGTATAGTTTTATACCAAAAATACTATCCACTATGAAACCATACATTAACAGCAACTCATTTAAGGGTAATTTTAGTGCTATTTTCTTTCTTCTATATTTAGGTGCCCCACTAAAGAGGAAGAAGTTTCAAACTTAGATCCCAACTAAAAATTAGTGGAGAACAATTTCTTTGTTAAACTTTCCCAACTTTTTCTTTTTCCCAAGCAACTAAACATGAACTTTTTCCTCTTTTATCAATCTTTGAGTCACTAAAATGAGTGGGAAAAAAAAACCCAATCCTGGTTCACATCACTCAATCAGAGTGAGCTAAAGGCTAGCGGCAAAATTGGACCAATCAAACTGAATGAAACTGAACTGAAATTTATTTGAAACACTTAATGGACTTCTAATGGAAGTCTAATGAAGCATAACTAAAGGAAACCAAATGAAACTGAAACTAAACTCAAATGAACTGAATGGAATTGAAAATAAGTCGAAAAGAACAAAGCTAAAAGAACACGGATCCGAGTTTAGAACAATCATTTTCAGTTTCACACTAGTTAGTCTCAATTCTAGATCCAACAGAGTAACTAGAGCATCATAGTTAGTCTCAATTCTAGATCCAACAAAGTAATTAGAGCATCAATTCTTTCTATTTTGGAGCTATTTGGGTTTCACAATATGTTGAGAAACAAGCAAGAAACTGAACTAAAAGGGAATAAAAAGAGTGGAAAACAACTAAAAAGGGGGGGAAAACAAGTAAAACTTTAACACTTTTACTCTGTTTTTCATCAAAGAATCGCAGAAGAAAACCCTAGAGAATCAAATTCAAAGCAGATAAAGAACTGAACTTTCTCAACCCATTTCTACCAGAAACATCAAATTTGAAGCTCATAACAAAACCCACCAAAAACCCATAAAAGCTGCAAATCAAGAGCTCAAAAAAGTGGAAAGTTTACAAAAAAACAATACCATTGAAGCATTGGTCTTCTGGTATCTGCAGTACTCTTCAAGCTGCTGAATATCTTGAGAGAAATTCTGCAAATAGGGGAACAACAGTCCAGTGTCTGCATACATTTCTGTTGAATTGTTGCAAATTTAACTAATTTTCAGTTGATATAGTGGAATTTGTTAAACAAAGCATATGCTCTTACAGAGCAAAGCAGCCAAAATGAAAGGGAAATAGGGAGGAAAATGGTTGGGTCTTATAGGGGCAAGTTGAGGCTTTGATATTGATATTTGATTAAGGGCTTTGGAGGAAAGGGATTTTATATTTATAATAATGAGGGGTAATAATTATATTATTATTTGAAGGAATAAAAAAATATTGGAGGTGATGTGATAATTTTAGGTTTATAAATAAGGACAAATTGTAAAAGGACATTATGATACTATGCTCTTGTCCCCATGTCGACTAATATTTATGCACTTTTGTTTGGTTTTTCCTACCTTTTTCTAATAAAAAAATTACTATAATTTTGGGGATTTCATTATAAAATACAGGCCGATACACGAAATATGTTACATGAGTAAATTTCTAAGGACCGGATATAGATTGAGGGTTTAAGTTTGTTTTGTAAAGTAAATATTCAACGTATCGAATAAAATTGAATAGTTTGACAATTATAAAAGCTTTTTTTTTTATTTTTTAACGTAAAACATACTGCAGGCTAAATTTTAATTTTCGATAACAATAGTGATATGGGTGCTTATACAACCTTTTCCATCATCTTAACTAACTAGTTTGTTTTTCGCACGATGTACGGGTATATCATTTGAATTTTATTGTTTAAATAATTAAAAATATTTCATTATATTATTCACAAAAAAGTGTAAATAATATTATAAAATTTAATTTTTTTAAATAAAATTATTATAAATAAGTTGAATAAAATATAAAGAATTAAATTTTTAAAAAATAGATTGTCAGTGATGTATTTCTTGATAATTATCTACTTTATCAATTTAAAGATAAATTTAAAAAATAATTTAATGTGTAATTATTTATTTTATAATTTTTAAGGATAAAAAGATCTTTTATTACTTCTTTACTTTTATTATATATATGATATGATATGATGTGACGATTTGAATTTACAATTTATCAGTCAAATGAAATTGTCATAATGTGTTTTGATACATGACATTATGCTAAAGTGGTTTTGTGTAAGTGTTGGACCAAAAATATAAAGCTTAATACATAGCCAGCCTCCTAAACTTGGTACCTTCCACTAAGTGTCCCCTATAGCCCCCTGACAATGTTAGCCGGGTTGAAAAGTCAACCGCTGTATAACACGCGTGTTGACGTGGCAGAAACAACACATTTTATTGGTCCGAAATTCCAACTAGGATAAAATAATATTAAAAAAAATAAAAAAAATTAAACAAAAAACCACCAGAAAACCTATCCCGCCGCCACCGAACTCGGCTTCTCCGTCGAACATCAGCTCCCCTCCCGGTTCGCCCTCCGGCGCCTTAAAATTCCGATGCCGACTCTGATTTCAACTGAGACACCGAGAGCTGAATTGATTTTCAGTAGAAGAATTGAATTTGACAGGCTCATATGATTCGGCCTTCAATTTCGATCCCTAATTTGATATGGATTTTCTCTTTCAATTGAAGAGTGGACCAGATTTAGAGCAATGGCAGACTTATTCTCATTAGGCGAAGGAGGAAATAACAATGAAGATGACAGAAATCAACACCACCGCAACAATCCGCCGGTCGGAATTCCACATGAGAGTTGGTTTTGGTACAAAAACGAAGAGGTTCCGTACAAGGGTTTCGAGCTATGGAAGCAACAAGAAATCCTTCATCAATGCCAGCAAGATCTCTACTCCTCCGTCGCTGGCCTCGGCGTTGGGCCGAGCAGAAGCTCAATCAACATCGCCGGCGAGCCTCCGTCGAGATCGGCAATATTTTCAGGGTTGGGGGAAGGGAGAAGGAGTATTGGATATTGGGTATTTGGGTAGGGTTATTGGGCATTTGGGTAGGGTTAATGAGTTTGGGTGAGTTTTGTTGGGTCACTCTCCTGAGAGTATGAAATCTAGTGTACTCGCTGCCAGGTCAGCAATTTGGGACTACTGGGTGCGTTTTTGCCAAGTTTAGGGGATTGGTGGGACAAAGTAAAAGTTTAGGGGTATTTAGTGAAAAATGTCAAGTTTAGGGGGCTGGCTATGTATTAGGTCCAATATAAAAACAAAAATATGTACATGAAACTTAAAATTAATAATATTATATAATATGCTACAATTTTTATTGATTATTCTTAAGTTTTTGAGCTGATTGTTATCAATAATTTTAATAACGATTCGAGCTTCGAATGTCTATTGTTAAGTCATAAGAGAAAGGTTTTTCCTAAAATTCTATTTTAACTTCTCTTAAAGTAACCCCTTTTATTTTAATAAAATATAATATCATATAATTTCTAATTAATTTTTACGAGGAAAAAAATTGAAATATATTTTTGAACAACTTTTTTTAAAAAACTAAACCTGAAAATAATCCCACACAAACCTCAGTCACCAAAAACCTCTTTACAACTCAAGACAAACGGCATATTGTGTCATTCATCTCTACCAAATATCTAATAAAACAAAATGTTAAAGATATCTTTTGGTGCTAAAACTTATCTTCAAAATCCATCATTATTCTTCATATTATATAAATTAAAATAATGTTATTATACTATTAATGGGGGAGGCAATGGATTATGGGAGAGAGAGGGCAGAAAATAGGGAGAAAAAATGGAGAAAAGGGTAGAAGTGATGAGATGTACGAATAAATAAAAATATAAGAGAAGAAAACCTTTTTTTTTTTCATAATTATAAGAGAAGAAAACTTAGAGAAAGAGAAAAACCAAAATTCAATCTCATGCCCTTGAATCGGTAATGTCCTAAAACCCCATAAAGGCCTAAACTTTCTTCATTTCTCCTCTCACCCATTTCCCCCTTTGTTTATTATTTTCATATTCATGCCTGTCTTTTTTAATTTGATTGTCTGTCTTTTTTCCATCAATACAAATCTCAAGAAAGCTCTTCTTTTGGGTTCAGAACTGATCTCAGATTCATAGCTGAAGAAGAACCCACTTGTTGTATACATTTCCCATTTTTCAAAACCAAAAAACATTTTGCTAGTTGAACTGATTCGCCCCTAATTCAAGCCGAGTTGCCACTTTGCTCTCAATTAAGGTTCTCTACTCTAACTATGTTATTATCTCTCTTGCCCGTGTGCTCGGATTTGATTTATGCTACTCAATTGTAAAGAGCTGAAATTTGACTTGGTGATAAAGGGAGTTGACTTTATATTCATTCGTGGATTGTTATTATTTGTGCTTTGTGGGATAGGAATTTGGTACTGCTTGTAGCTTTATTTTAGGAGCTGATATATGATTTTATTGATATGTGATGTGGGTGAAATCTGAGTTATTAGAATCTTTTTTGCATCACCCGAAGTTTGATTGGATTGGTTCGTTCCATTACAGGTTTGTTCCCTAGAACATTTTGGGGCTAAGCTCCCATAATTTGTTCAACTTCACTGGATGAACTTTTAGCCTGTGGCATGCTCATTATGCAGTTGGGGAAAAGTCCTAACCTGTAAAATTGGGTGAAGTAGTCGGAAAAGCGACTTTTTGAAATATCTGAAGTCATTTAGCTTTTCCATTTTGTTCAAATTCCCACTAGTTGTGTTGGGATGGGCTGTGAATGTTCCAAGCTTTCTGCTTGTTGCTGGACTGCTGAATTAGAAGCATCAGTTCCTGAGGGCCAAAACAATGGTGAGAGACGTGTAATATTAATTTTTCTTATTCGTTTGAGAGAATGTTTTGATATCTTATATGGTGATTATATTGGCAGAAAATGAGGAAAAGAATGAAGTTAGTGACTTACCTGCGTTTCGTGAATACTCCATTGAGACCCTCAGAATGGCAACATCTGGTTTTGCTTCAGAGAACAGAGTTTCAGAACATGGGGAAAAAGCCCCAAATGTAGTTTATAAGGGTAAGCTTGATAATCAGAGGAAAATTGCTGTGAAGAGATTCAATAGATCTGCTTGGCCCGATGCTAGACAGTTTTTGGTAAGTGAAGCATATCATTTCCTCTTTCTGCATTTCCTACTTATAGATTTGTGGCAGTTGTTGAAATCCTTGACTTTAACATGTAACAAAAATAGGTAGAAGCAAGAGCTGTTGGTCAGCTTCGCAACAATAGGCTGGCTAATTTGCTCGGTTGTTGCTGTGAAGGGGAGGAGAGGCTACTTGTTGCTGAGTTTATGCCCAATGATACTCTAGCAAAACACTTGTTTCATTGTAAGTTCTCAGTGCCACTAGCACTTTGTTTTTTGATTCATATGCTTCATGAATGAACTAGGGATTCAATTTAGTTTTGTAATCTTGATTTATCCAGGGGAAACGCAACCAATGAAGTGGGCTATGCGACTTAGGGTGGCTTTACATCTTGCACAGGCTTTAGAATATTGTACTAGCAAAGGCCGGGCCTTGTATCATGACTTGAATGCTTATAGAATTGTTTTTGATGATGTAAGTTCTCCTTTTCGAGTTGTGTTCCATGTTCTTTGGTAATACTGCAAAAATGTCATTATATGTTCTTAATTCTCAGGATGGAAATCCTCGATTATCATGCTTCGGTCTGATGAAGAACAGTAGAGATGGAAAAAGTTATAGTACAAACCTTGCATTTACTCCGCCTGAATATCTGAGGACTGGTAATGTGACATATGGATATCACTCTTATTTTTTTATTAAGTTTATGAGTAATCACTATTTCTGTTCGTTTTGTAGGGAGAGTGACACCTGAAAGTGTAATGTATAGCTTTGGCACACTCTTGCTTGACCTTCTCAGTGGAAAACACATTCCTCCCAGCCATGTAAGGTTACTCTTTGGTAGTGGATAATTATATTTTTGTTCTTTATGAGAGTGACGATGGTTTGATTAAAGACAATATTGAATAGAAAGCAATTTTCATCTTTTCGAATCTCCTCCCCTATATGATGGAATTTTACAAGTATGATTGTCTGATATGAGTGGTGAAGACCTAAAATTCCTTCCTCTGAAATTCAACATCACACACTCAACCAAGAAGATAAGGGGAAGTGGGGTTAGGGCTTTTATTGAAAAATGGAAATGACAATAGGATACGGAGCAGCATTTTTCTGTTCTAGTGCGGCTCAAGTAAAATCAAATATATGCTTAGTGTTTGAAAAAATGGCTAATGATGTTCATGTTATTATGGTTCTGATTTCTAGTTCATGATTGGATACAAAATGTCAGCTACTGTGACAGGAAGAAGGTTAAACATAACTTTGCTCTGGTTGAAATCAAGGGCAATATGAGTCAATCCTTCACTTTGAAATTTATGAAAGGTGGAGAATTCAAATATTAGTTTAGAATTTGGACATTTTTGAGAACTTTGAGTTGGAGATAAGTCCAGCTTGTGGTCTTCTACCCTGAATTCTTGGAAATTATTCTTAGAAAATGGATATCCTTCCAATTAATAGCTAACCTTGAGGAGGCTTCTTAAGACTCAAGAGGTCATATAACGGGTTCTTGTTGTGGGTGGAGGATTGACTATGGTGAGATCGGGATTGGCATCATGTACTAGGATATGTATATTGCTAGTTGTGGCTTCTATGTTTCTAATTCTTGCAAAGGTATCCACTCCAGATTGTGGAAGGTTTATTTATAGAACTGTTTTCTTAGTTCTGCGAGACACTAAATTGTCCTTAGCATCTATTATCTTACTCTTCCAAAGTTGTTTCCCGTTTCAATACGAGTTTTAGAATAAAGCCTCACCAACAATAACAACATCACCCCAATCCCTAACAAGTCTCCTGCTCAAGCGGAGTAAAGGGGTCATGTGTATGCATGGTGCTTTCACTTGTGCTAACAGAGAGGCTGTTTCCAATTGACACTAAAGTGGAGTTAAAATAGCTATCCGTGAATTCACAATAACAAGAAGTTTGGGCAATTTAATGAGCCATTTTTATGTAGCCCATCGAAATAATGAACATAAGAATAAAGCCCCTCCATTAAAAAAAATCCTTAAATTGTAACAGGGAATATGCCATTAACATGACTGCAAACCTGGCTTTGATGTAAGCACGTGATCTGCTTTTAATGGATGGTTTTGAATTTGGTAAGTTTTGTTCTTTTAATCCTTACTTTGGGTATTCTCATAGCTGAATGAATGAATAGATTAGGCACATTCTTCTTAGGCATGATCTTTTCTTTTTTATGTAGGCACATTTAAGTTTAAGAAGGTTGTTACATTGGATGGATGCTAGAGAGTTCACATTTATAGAAATGCCTTGAGAATCTTCTTTATCGAAATTTCTATTTTTTTTTGTTTATTCTTGTTTACATGCATGACTGATGGTGGCTTAGTGAAGTAGAAGCTATATGCCAAATCACCAATCAGCATTCATCAGTTTATTCAGGCAGGCTAGACAACCCATGCCTTTTGCTGCATAGAAATTCATCATTTTGATCACAATAGTGGTATGGCCAGAAGTAGTTATCGTGTGATTCTTTCCTTTTGATCAAAATCAAATAATCAAATGCCTTAAATGCAATACCTTTTTTTCATGTTGTGGCTTCTAATCTCAGATAGGAATGGTCTAATAAAGTTCTAAGCTTAGAATGTTACTGATTTAGGTTTTTCTTGTTGCCTGGTTGAATGCTTTGGACATAAACAATGTGATAGAAATGAGGTTGCTAGATCCTTTAAGGCAATGGACTGAGCTTCTTTTCTCAGATGAGAATAACCGAATATTATTATTAGTTTGGAATTTTTCTGTATACTCAGAATGCCATATAATCCATACGATAATAATGAAGTTGGAATTTCTATTCCAGGCACTGGATTTAATAAGGGACAGGAATATTCAGATGCTGACAGATTCTTGCTTGGAAGGACAATTTACAAATGATGATGGAACCGAATTGGTGCGATTAGCATCTCGGTGCTTGCAGTATGAACCCCGTGAGCGGCCCAATCCAAAGTCACTTGTTACTGCTTTGTTCCTCTTCAGAAGGATACCGAGGTACCCTATTCATTCTCTTCTATATCTTCTATTTAAGCTCTTGAATGTCCACAAAAACAGACCCTTCTACATTGAAGAACTGTAGCCTCCAACAATGAGATTGAGTTTTGTGTTGTGCAGGTCCCTTCTCATGAGTTGATGGGTATACCGAATGGTGCTGCAGATTTAGCTCTTTCACCTCTTGGTGAGGCTTGTTTTAGAATGGATTTGACTGCCATACATGAAATCATAGAAAATCTTGGCTACAAAGATGACGAAGGTGCAGCTACTGAGGTACATTTCTTATATCAATTGGAGACACTTGGTTGTTTCATGCTATAAATTGGTTACCATTGCTATTTTATGCTGCAGCTCTCGTTCCAAATGTGGACAAATCAGATGCGAGAGACTTTAAAATCAAATAAAAAGGGGGATGTTGCTTTTCGACACAAGGATTTTAGAACTGCCATTGAATGCTATTCTCAGGTTAGATTCTCAATTTCTTAAATATTATGAATAGGACATAATTAGGGACTCTTTGTTTTTGTCATATGGAGAGCTCCTCGAGTGTGCTTAACTGTTTTAGAACCATGAATGGAAGGTACAATAATTTTCAGTATCATGAAAGTGCAAGGTTTGCTTATTTGGTTTTTGAAATGGATCAAGGCTCTGTTCTTTTCAACTGAATAGACATCGGTAGAACTGAATTGAATTGAAACTTATTGAACTAAATTAAAACTTATTGAATATTGAAGTGGAACTTATTGAATAAGTACTGAACTAAACTGAACGGAAAGTTATGGGCAAAAAAGCCTTAATTTACCGTACAAATATATGCTGATAGTTGCAGTATAAATGCAGTTCATTGACGTGGGGACAATGGTATCGCCGACTGTGTATGCCAGAAGAAGTCTGAGTTATCTGATGAACGAAATGGCAGAGGAAGCGCTAAATGATGCACTTCAAGCCCAAGCAATTTCCCCATTTTGGCACATTGCATCGTACTTGCAAGCTGCAGCTCTTTTCTCTTTGGGGAGAGAAAGCGTGGCCCAAGCAGCTCTCAAAGAGGGATCAACCCTCGAATCTAAAAAGACAACTAATGCCTGACTATAGGGAGTCTAATGGATCTCAAAGATAATATCCGCTCTTTCCTCAAAGATGACCACCGAAGGTGAACACGACATAAATTTCCAGGCAAGATAGCCGACACGTTTTCTGGAATTGCTCTTCAAGGGTTCATTTGAAACAGTGTGGGATAAGTTGGTTTCTGTGAAAAAGAATTGCAGGTTGACTGTCATATATGATTACTACACCCCTTGTTCGGGCTGACCTTTTCTTTTCTTTTCTTTTATTCCAAAACCAACTGAATGCAGGGAAGAATAATTATATGTTTGTAGAGAGGTTTAAGGTGGTTTTTTAGAGAGTCAATAGATTTGTCTTTGTCTTCGATAATCCCTGTAACTTGTGTACAGTTTTTTTTTGTTTATGGTTTTGCTGAAACCGACACTGGTCAGTTGGATTTTATTTATCATGTTTCTCTCCACCATGGCTTCTATAAGTTTCGATCGCTTAAAGGTGTTCTCTGTAAGCGGAAGTTGACGTGTCAAGTGACTTAACATTCAGATTCTGTAGATGCCTGGGCGGATTTTATCGTTTTAGTGAGACCGATATGAAATGAAAATGAGATATGAAGCATTGCACATCAGGACTTGAGTATGTCTGTACCAGTTTCGATATGATCAGGAGATTAGTTAAGGACCCATTAATGTATATGTTTTAACGTTTTTGGATTGAATGTGGATATGTGTTATTTCTTGGATCTAAAGGGTTTTTTTCGTGATTGCTTTTCGAGTGGTATTTTCAAAAATTCATCTCATGAACATGTTTTAGCACAATAGATATGGCCTTGGCAACACATTTTGATTTATATTAATTAAACTGAAACTGTTCAATCTCTAATTTGGACATTTGATATGTGGATTGATATAATATTAGGAAGTTGGGAAATGCAGAAGATATCCTATTCTGGAACATCTAATTGAAACGAGCTTGAATAGATTTTGAAGCTCGAAATAAGCTCAAACTTGATTCAAACTCGATAAGAAATTAAATGAACAAAGCTCAGCTTGGATCGCTTACCGACTTGCCTAGACGAAGACGTTAAACTCTCCATAAAAAACACTGCTGAAATTGGAGACCAGAAACTCGTTCTTCAGTTTTTTCAAGGAAACTGGAGATCATAAACGCCAGAACTTATGCGTTTTTGTGATGATCAACCAGATTTGAGAGAACTTTCCCAAAGTTTTTTAAAGATTCATTTAAATTCATGATTTTTATAAAATTTTGTGGTCTTCACCGAATTTTGTACTGAAAAATCATTAGGATTTTGAAACTAAGAATTCCTATCATTAAATCGTTTTTTCTGTTGTTTTCCAGATGAAAAGGAAAAAATTAAAGAAGTCGTAAAAAAATAGGGCCCAACCGGGCTCGAACCGTTGGCCTATTTGTCTGCAGTCAATTGCTCTACCACTGAGCTATGGACCCAAGTTGCGCTTTCAGTTGGGTACTATTATTTATAAAAGTGAATTATACATGAACCGTGGCTTAATGAGTAAAATATACATACTCAAATAATAAGAAATTTGATATAATTATAAAAGGAAATTGCCTATAATTTGCAACAAACCACAATGAATGTGTTTCTTAGGAATTTGAAATGAATAGAATGTTAACATAATATATACATAAAATATGATTCTATAGTGCTTGACAGTGTATTGAAATGTACCATAACTTTATTCTTTAAAATTAAAACAAAAATAAGAATATAACAAATAAAGATACATCTTAAGAATCACAAATTTGACAAACAAATGGCCCTGAAGGACAACCTCCTTATTTGCCACAATCAAACCACATTCACATAAACCAAAAACAATCCCATAAACAAAAACAAATACATGTTGCCAATGACCGCCATTAACTAGTACTTCTCACCCTCAAGCTCTTCATCCTCATCCTCATCATGGTCAGCAGCCGCATCCTGATACTGCTGATACTCCGAAACCAAATCATTCATATTACTCTCAGCCTCGGTGAACTCCAATTCGTCCATCCCCTCTCCGGTATACCAATGCAAAAACGCCTTCCTCCTGAACATCACTGTGAACTGCTCCGACACACGCCTGAACATTTCCTGAATGGAGGTCGAGTTCCCCATGAACGTTGATGACATTGCCAACCCAGTTGGGGGAATGTCACAAACGCTAGACTTCACGTTGTTCGGGATCCACTCGACGAAGTAGGACGAGTTCTTGTTCTGCACATTGATCATTTGCTCGTCGACCTCTTTGGTGCTCATTTTGCCCCTGAACATAGCTGAGGCAGTCAAGTAGCGCCCGTGGCGAGGGTCGGCTGCGCACATCATGTTCTTGGCGTCCCACATTTGCTGGGTCAGCTCGGGGATGGTCAGGGCTCGGTACTGTTGTGAGCCGCGGGAGGTCAATGGTGCGAATCCCACCATGAAAAAGTTGAGGCGGGGAATGGGATCAAATTGACGGCTAGTTTTCGGAGGTCGGAGTTCAGTTGGCCCGGGAAGCGGAGGCAGCAGGTTACTCCACTCATTGTTGTTGAGATCAAGTGGTTCAGATCACCAACTGCAACATATAAAAACTCAGT
>CAOJBJ014969034.1:0-18930 GCA_948291685.1 Euphorbia celastroides | reverse complement strand
TACACATTGTTTCAAGAGACAAATCTCTTAAACTATAGAAAAAGAAGATAGACATTATGAACTGGATATGTGCTGAACTTCCAGCTGTTGGTTTGAAATTATGACGTTTAAACCCTGCAAGGATTAACTGTTGTTGGATGTGAACTGTCAGGCTTTACCAAATTCGGATTTTCTAGTAAAGTTCATTTGGTACCTCCTCTGATGGATAGGAAGGAGTAAAAATTTACTGAAGATCACTTGTATTCTTAATCATTAATATTTTCTTTGGAGAGAAACTGCTTGAAAATATGCAATGGCGGGATGAATAAAAGAAATTTATGCCTAATTCAATTCTCGAAATCATAGATAGATGTTCATGGATATAATTTGTTTTTTTTCCTTGTAGGAAGTTGCTTCTCATCTAGGAATTCCAAATGGTTTTATAAGGCATTTTGGCATGAATAGCAATGTCAACAGCATGCTATTAATGGCGGATATTGTTCTTTATGGTTCTTCTCAAGATGAACAAGGTTTTCCTCCTCTTATTATTCGAGCTATGACATTTGGAATACCTGTCGTTGCTCCAGACATTCCTGTCATGAAAAGATATGTGAGTTAAAACTTATTGTTGACTTCTTTTAATTAGTTACTTTCTTGCTAACTTACAGTTCTCTTCACCTCTCTCTCTCCCTCACTGTTTCTTTAACCTTGATACAGTTGTTGCTGATTTACAGGTAACTGATGGAGTTCATGGATTACTTTTCCAAAGATATAACCCTGAAGCATTGATGACAGCTTTCTCTCTTTTGATATCAGAAGGGAAACTCTCTAGATTTGGTCAAACTGTCGCTTCGTATGGGAGACTTCTTGCTAAGAATATATTGGCTTCAGAATGTGTAACTGGTTATGCAAAGCTTCTGGAGAATGCCCTCAGTTTTCCATCAGATGTACTGTTACCCAGTCATTCATCCAAGCTTCAACAGAAGGAATGGGAGTGGGAGTTTTTCGAGAAGCAAACATTACAGAAGTCTAATGAATTGGTAGTCACAGATGCAGAGGATTCTTCTGGAGGATCAGACATTGTTTATTCCCTTGAGAAAGAGTTTCCTAGTCTCAATGATTTTATGAACATATTTGAAAGTGGAACACAATTTTATGTTCCAGATGTTCCTACTGAATCAGACTGGGGCGTTTTAAGGGAAATAGAGGGCCTTGAAGATTATGAGAGGCTTGAAACAGAGGAGGTCATTAAATTTCCATCCTATTGTAGTACTTTCTAGTTCTTCGTTTTATTGCCTATTTCTGTGTGCCCAACATTTTCTTGTCTGAAATTTCAGCTTGAAGAGAGAGAAGATAGAAACCCTGGTGTTTGGGAGGATATATATCGTAGTGCTAGAAAATCTGAGAAACTTAAGTTTGAACTAAATGAAAGAGATGAAGGAGAGCTTGAAAGGATAGGCCAGCCAGTATGCATTTATGAGATATATAATGGAGCTGGGGCCTGGCCATTTTTGCACCATGGTTCCCTGTACCGTGGGTTAAGTCTTGTAAGTCTCTTTTGGCAATCAACATTTTATGTTTTCTAAGCTTTTTATATGTGTATTTTTCCGTGGTTACTTTATGGTTATGATGTGTCCGGTGATGCAGTTGTGATCTTCTTACATTCCATCTATTGATGATCCACTATAAACATACTTGTGTTCTAAATGCATGTTAGTGAATTTAATTTTTTAATGTTTGATGATCTATTGGTTAATTATGCTGCACAAAAATGAAGATGTTTCTTATTTCTATGGCAAAGCGGCATCATCAACTGTATTTTGATGATTGTACTAAGCTAGCAAAATTTTGTGTGTCATTTCCAAATCATCCCATGATTTTCTAATGATATCCTTTATTTTGTTATGCTATAGTTTAGAACTACAATATTAGAAGACATTGAGGATTATCTTATCATTTTTGACATAGCTTCTTAAGGCGAGTCGCACAAATGAGTGTGAGGTGGCTAGCCATTGGCACACATCTTTTTCTCCAAGGTGTGCTTGAAATAAAGCCCCTGAATGTGCCTATAAAATCATGTTAGTTCAGGTTTTGCTTCTAGTATAGGCTGTCATGGAACCGTTTTACCCAAAAACTTAAGTTAATAGGTAAGGCTCAATCCTAGTATTTATATTATTCCTGACACTCCCCTGCACGCGAATGCCCCTTGGGCTTTAAAGCGGGTACAATACAGGCTCACTCTAGCATGTGTTGAAACTCATCTCAACAAATGGAGCTGCCAGGATTCGGACTCTTTACCCATGTCATGGAACCTTTTTACCCAAAAACTTAAGCTAATAGGTTACGCCCAATCCTAGTATTTATATTATTCCTGATTGGCGTGGTAAGTGATGGGGGAGTTGGGAAAGAAATTTGAATTTTACCATAGATTATGGGTACGTGATAATGCCTTTCTTATGTTGATTGTGGGTAGGTGAAATGCAACTTGAGAAATCAAATTAGTCTGCCAAAAATGGAATATTTTTGGATTTCTCTCATAATTCTGCTTTAGTGCTTCACTTGTGAGTTGTGTATAAGCTCCTAAATATAACTGCAACCAATAAAAAAATCAAATATTCTTAGCTAAATGCTAATACTTGAATTCAAAGAAGTTCAAATTTGTAATAAAACCTGTTTGTAAATTAGAATATAGTTGGGGGTATTTAATTTTTAGATTTTCTGTGCCTGGAGTACTTTGGGCGCCCTTTGCCTTGGGCCTTGCCTTTTTGCACACCTGTTCTCCTGCGCCTTAAAAGAACTATTTTTTATTTGAGAACCTAGATGAACATGTTGATCTACTGAAACTATTTTGTCCTGGTAAAAGAGTTGGTAATATGAATAATATAAAAAACTTCCAAGGGTTCATTCTGAAATGAGGTAGGAATGTAACTAAAATACAAATGGAATGAGGATCCAACAAAACAGTCATGAGTCAAGGAGCTTGGGCATGAGTTTTTCCAGAAGAGCATGAATGTTCACCCTGAATAAAAATATTGTAAGTTTATGGGATATGGTACAAATTTGCAGTCCAGCAAATAACACCATTGCCAGTGAAAATGGTGCAATGTTTACCCATGCTAGAGATGCTAGCCCGATCTCTTATTGAATGAGAAATTGGATGGAACAAAATCTGCTAACTTACCACAGATTGCTAAACAAATCATATGTAAGCAGGAAAAAATTAACTAGAGGTTCTACCATGAGCTTGCATGTAGAAGTCAATGGCTCTTAATTCTGTTATGGAAGCCAATCACTGAATATCTTTAATTCCGGTCTCAATCAATGACCTCATGTCTGAGATGGGTGCATACTTAGGAAAAAGACCGAGGGACATGGTATTGTGGCATCACCATCCAGAACATGAACTGAAGTCCTAAATTGGTGTTTCATGTTGCTAAACTGAAACTGTTGTGAGAATAAGCTGAGAATGTAGCGTTTACATTGTTAGATTTAGTAGGTTATTGTTCATGGTAAAGAATAATGGTGAGAATAATGTGTATACCCCTATGCAATTCTATTATGTACGCACCGAATATACAGAGTTTCCCCAAACTTCAACCAAGATATGGAGAGAGAAAGATGGAGCTTCCCCTTTCTTGGCTCTGAAATTAGATGATTAAAGGACATAGGCTAGATGATTTCAGCTTTCTCTAAACAGCTAAAAATCACCATATTCTGTGGAATTTGGTGTTGGGCTTATGCCATGCTCCCTTGATAAAGCATTTCTCCTTTTAGCTCAAGTAAAAATTTGTGAATCATATAAAGTTTGGATTGCATGTCTATAATAATGGACACATTTTCCGATAAAGGGATTGTGGATGTTACATAGATACGGAAGTATCATTTAACTGTATTTCATACTCAAATACTCACCCAATGTTTGTGCTTTTTAGTCAAGGAAAGGGAGAAGACCGAGATCTGATGATGTGGATGCACTTTCCCGCCTCCGTATGCTGAATGATACTTACTATCACAATCGTCTTTGTGAGGTTGGAGGTATGTTTTCTGTTGCGAACAAGGTGGACGACATTCACAAGAAACCTTGGATTGGGTTTCAATCGTGGCGTGCTGCTGGTAGAAAGGTATTTAATATGCTGGTGAATTTCTTTTGCCTTATTGTTTTCTGCTTACCCGTGGCCATCACTCCAAAAGCATTTAGATGTTCTTCAAATGCGAAGTTTAATAGGCTATGCCAATTGTTACTATTGATTGTAATTTTTTACATGATTGCTTTTTTTTTTAAATCCAAGTAAATATTAGAAGATATGCTTAGTCTTTCTGCTCAGTGGCTATCTGACTGAAAGAATCAAAGTTAGATTGACTTTTATTGTAATGACATTGCAGTTCAATTAGCAAGAGCAAAAAAATTGCATATACTTTAACATAACTAGGAAATTAAATTATAAAATTCAATGAAAGATCGAGGTCTACTCAATAACTTGCATTGATCGCCATGCTTGATTTTTGTGAAGCAGGTATCATTGTCCACCATGGCTGAGAGGGCTCTAGAAGAAATGGTACAAAAAGAAACCAAAGGGGATGTGATGTACTTCTGGGCATATCTAGATGTTGGCAGTGGAGTTACAGGGGACGATCACGAACTTACTTTTTGGTCTATGTGCGACATCCTAAATGGTGGACATTGCAGGTATATTATTCAATTCAGTTGGAGTATCTGACCAAGGCCCTGTTCTTTTCAACTGAATGGAGGGTGGCAGAACTGAACTGATACTTATTTGAAACCTATTGACTGAAACTTAATGGAAATGTATTGAAACTTAATGAAACTTAACAAAACTAAAATTTATATGAAACTGATAGAAATTTATTGAATTTTAAACTTATTTGAAATTTATTGATGATTAATGAAACTGAATGAAACTTTGAAAAGAACGAAGCCTAAGTTTTATTGTCAGTTTGCTGTCATAAATCCTTAAGAGTTGATTCTGCAGAGATTCTGATTAAGTTTGATATCAATGCATGCAGAACTGCTTTTGAATCTGCCTTCCGCCAGATGTACTCTTTACCATCTGATGTTGAAGCTCTTCTGCCAATGCCAGAAGACGGAGGTCGATGGTCTGCCCTGCATAGTTGGATGATGCCAACCCCTTCTTTTGTAGAGTTTGTTATGTTTGCTAGGTGAGTCCTATGTTTTTGGTGAATTTGTGCAATGAAGGGTCGATATCAACTTAGTTGGCAGAGTTTGTTTACCCAAAATGAGCCTAAAAGATGAGTCGAATTGGTCATCTGTTCGAAAAAACTGACAAATATCAGCATAGTGAATTGACACATGTGAATAAATCAGAAATTATTTGCTGATAAATGTTACTCTTGCACTATTTGGTGGCCTTATTTTGAGGGAATATATCTAGTGAGGTTAAGCAACTTGAGGGCCAAATGGACTGACCCCTTACCCATATATGTAACCAAATGCCATATATTTTTGGTCAAACCCATCAAATCCCCATAATCTTGGCCCAAATAGCCAACTGTCCCCATACCTTTAAATGCTTCCAGTCTCCCCCTTAAACTTGCAAAACCCGAACGCCCAATATCAGCTTCTCGTGTTTGTGTAATTATAAAAAAGGTTATTTTTCCCATTTTCTCTCTCCAATTATAAGCTGAGACATGAAGATCAGAAGGCAAACTGATGCACTTATTGCTAGTTTAGGGGGAACGGAGAGCGTTTTAAAGGTTGGAGGCAGTAAGCAAAAGGAGCCTACTATAAGGGTGAATTGATGGGTTTGACCTACATTTTTTTTCCTTTTCCCTGTAAACAATCCGGTTAATGTCAAATCTTGAAATGAAGACATGAATAGTGAAACTACTTAATATATTACACGACAGGATGTTCACGGATTCCCTTGATGCGCTTCACACCAATTCAAGCAAAGTGCCATCCTGTCTGTTGAGTTCATCCCCGATCGAGGTAAGACACTCAAAGTCATAATGATTCATTTCGATTCTCAATTACCTGCTGTTTTTTCCCATTGCTAAGTTTCATAATGCAACAAATAATACACAGGAAAAACACTGTTACTGTCGGATGTTAGAAGTCCTAGTCACTGTATGGGCCTACCACAGCGCTGAAAGATGGTATACATGGACCCAAAAACTGGGTCACTCGAAGAGCAGCACCCGGTAGAGCAGAGAAAAGAAATATGGGCCAAATACTTCGACTTGACGCTCTTAAAAAGCATGGACGAAGACCTGGCAGAAGCAGCAGACGACAAGTATTATCCGAGAGAGAGATGGCTGTGGCCATTGACAGGGGAAGTGCATTGGCAAGGTATCTATGAGAGGGAGAGAGAGGAAAGATACAGGGCAAAGATGGACAAAAAGAGGAAAACAAAAGAGAAATTATATGAAAGGTTGAAAACTGGATAGAAGCAGAAACCACTTGGGAGATAGAGAAGAAGCTGAAGTTCAAACCCGAGTAATTGGTAATGAATTGACGCCTAACACGTTACTGAATTAGATTTTGGGAATGGGGGACTAATGTTGCTGATGGAGAAGCTAATATATATTTTTTTGAAGCTTCTGCCTATAATTGTGATGGGTGAGTGCAATATAGAGAGGGGAAAGTAGTGAGCCCGGTAGCGGGTCGACAGGAATGAGGGTTCTCGGACAAATTTTAGTTTTCTCGAGAATATTTCTTTTTTTTTTTTTTTTCTAACCAATGTATTCTTTGATTATGGTACATTCATGATGCGATATAGAGAGGCAATTTTGTTGATTGTAAGAACAGATTGGCTAGCGTTTATACATTGGTGAATTTCTTGTCAGAATCATTAAAATCGGTGGGGGCTATTGCGAAAATGGCCCTACAGCGTGGAGGCTCAACAGTTGAAATAGTTGCCCTCTGCTAACATCTCTACTGTAATGAAATTGTATTCATGTAATAGCAGCCAGGTAGCTAAGGACAATGTTGGTTTCTTCCTATGAGTTGCTCTTACAAATTCTGACTTCACCATATTTTGGTCATTGGTACGGATTAATTAGAGCTCCCTCCTATCCTATCTGCTTCTACTTTTAAGTTTGCTTCCTATCTCTGCTGCAAACTTCGGAAGCTTCCTTACATTCTTTTCCACTTGATGTTTGTTTCTTCTTTGAGAAGCCACAAATCTAATTTGCGAATTTTTATATCAACGGACTTCAACTTCTTCGACTTAGAAATAAGTGCGCAAAAGTAGTCCAAAGGGGTAGAATAGAAACCATCATAATCGAAGCACAATCACAAGAGAGAATGAGAAGAATGAATCATAGGTTGACGAGCCATGCCCAAGTCTCAACATAACTCATAAATCACAAAACTAAACTAACAGTTTCCCATAGAAAAAATTGGTGGCTATATAAATCTTAAACGCATGTATTTGGTTCACATAGTCTCTTGTCTCTTCAAACTTTAGTGGTTCCTTTTATCCCTAAACTCGAAAAAAATGCACCATAACTTTTTGAATATCATTTGTCAACTTTTAATTAATTCTAACTTATCTATTACCATTATCTCGTCTTTTTTATTAACCAAGAACTAAAATGTGATAGATAAATTGACAAACCTTTTTGTCAATTTAAGAGGTTACAATAACAGTGAATTATTTGGTGAGTAACATGTATTTGGCAAAACTTCCTAACTTCTAATCATGATCTTAAAATATATTTGGGTCCACTGCATGGAGATGTAGATGACACATTTTTAAAATGTTGTTAACATTTGACCATTAATTATTTGTTGAAAACCATATATTTAAAAACTTTATGAAATAGAAATTGTGATTTATGAGTTATGTTTAGACTTGGGCATGGCTCGTTGGTGCAAGACTGTTTTAATTTTTATATGGAATTGGACAAACCATTCGGAATACAAGCTCTTGATCCAGCATGTATCCAATGTGGTTGTAATAGAGTTTGACGGGCTTACAGTTGACACGTGTTAATTTCATGCACAAAGCTCCGAAGCAGTTCATAGATCACAGTCACTCGTTTTGACAATACGCTGTCGTTGAGCCCCCTTAATTCTCTCTATTCTTTTAGCTCTTTTGACTCTTTTTTTTTTTTCTAACTACAACCAAACGACCTCTTTACCCTTTTCTTTCATCATCCTCGAAGACCAATCAGGGTAATTTCGTCAATCCCATCTAACCGCTCAGCCAAATGAACCTTTTAAAAACTTGACAAATGAGATTTCCATAAATTCAAAATTATTTTCCTAAAATTACAATTTATTAATTTTAAGAAAAAGCTTTAAAACAAAAATTTAAAGAAAAACGCTCTGAAAAAGTGATCTTGCTTTTCTTAATTAGAGTTCACTAATTGTTCCAAAATATGCATTGTTTACAAAATGTTGTGAAATAAGTGATAACTTCTCACGTTATTTTTATTTTCTGTTACTTTTTTAGTTTTTTTAATGCAAGCGGTTAACAAAATTGCTAGCTTCATATAGCTTCTAATTGTATTGGTAATAAATTGATATTTTTTTTAATGAGCGTACGTACGTTAGGAAGATTAGGAACAAGCGACTTTATGGTTTTGTCGGTGGTTCGGAATATTGATGCTTTTTAAATTGTTTTTAATTAATTATTCAATTAGAAAAGTTCAAATAAAAAAATGGAAACTTTTGGAAGAGGTTTTAACTAAATTCACCCGTTCCATGTTTTCTCCAGAGATTCATTCATCAAATAATTTAAGCATCAGTTTCTCTGCATCAGAAAGTAATATGTCAAATAGAAAATAATTTTGGATTCTTTCCAAGTTTCAATTGGCCATTGTTTCTGCTCTGCAGTTAAGAACAACTATGGTATGCTAATAACAATTGACATCTGAGATCTTTATTGATGTAATTATTTGTTGTATTTATTCGCACTTTGAGGTTTAATTTTATTATATTGACTTTGAGTTCTTGGTTGTGTTTTTTTTTTTAAGTGTCGACCCAGTTACGATGTTTAGCTTTCTTCCAATCAAGTGCTTGATTTATTCCTTCAAAAAATAAGAATTAAAATCGTTCAATAAAACTTGCAAGACGCAGAAAACTTTGTAAAGGGGTATGTATAATTCATTAGATTTTAAACGACTTTTACATGCAAAAATTATTAGATTTGATCTTGTTTTTTAGAGAATAGACGAATAAGGGCACCCTAGTAATTTCACGAGCAGAGAGAGAGAGCGCTTTTCTGTGAGTGTTTTGATTTTGAGCTTGTTAATAGTAAGTAACACTTTGTTTTTTTTTTAAAAAACGTAAGTGACACTTTGTTATTTCTTTTATCATGTTTCGTGTATTTATAATTAGAGAAAAAAAAAAGTTATTACCACGTGTCCCTGTGTTATTATTTTTAGTCTTAACCAGCATAATGGTAAGACTTTTACCAAGAACAAGTTTAGAGTCAAGTCAATCCTAAATTTACCAATTTAAAAGTGGTGTAAACTAATTTTTTTAGCTGCACGACTTGTTGATTTTTTTACTGTGACTACATCCATATAGATTTGATATGAGCCGCACACCTTATTATGGTGGTGACTGGTGAGTCTCTCAATAAGAACTTCTACATTCACAAAGGCTCGAGCATGAGACTTTGCTTAAGCGATATGAAGCTGTTAAGACCTAGATTATTACTTAACCGATTTGGTATAAAATAATTTGACTAAGTTATGGGTAGAGAAAATTAATGAAGAATATCTTCGCTAAATGACTCCGACCATTAGAGATCTTAAATTCAAGCCATAACGCTAGTAGGATGTAAAATTTTCTGCACATTTTATGTATGTACAATTGTGCTAATTTTGGACTAAAAACTTAAAAGTGGATACAAGATTTTTAGGATACTTCATACTTCAACTGCTTTAGCTTTTGTTGGAAAATTGTGAACGTGCTTAAGGGCCATTAGATGATTGCTTTTTCGGGTGTCACTAAATGTTTTCCCACAAACTTCCCTTGAATCAACAAATTGTGGTCTCGGGTAATTAATACCATTCTATTAAAAAAAGTTTGATATTTTTTTTCTAAAATTGAAATTTGCTGATGATAGATAAAGCCTACAACGGAAGCCTTTATTTGAAAAAAAAAAAATAGTTCCAAGCTATAGCTCTAATGGTAGGAAAACAGATGAAAATTATTATGTGAAGAGTGGTTGCTGTTGTTTATTCTTTTAAAGATTGAGTTCATATTATACTATGTTGAAATTATGTTAATTTGATTTGAAATCAAACTTCATCCAATTTGTTTCGTTTTTGGTACTCATTTATGAAATAAAATGTTCATTTAGAAAACTATTATAAGGAGGGTGGTATTATTAAAGGCATGGGCCAAAATAAGATAATTAAAGTTGAAGTGGAGAGTGTAAGAAATGAAGGAAATACTTTCAAGTAGAAAACAGGGTCAATGGCTATTTTATTAGGGATGATAGCTCTATTTATTACGCAACAATCTAACTCCAAAGCATGGTCAACTTGAATTATCCAACTATGGTTAAACCAAAATGTAGTAAGGTTAACAAGCTCAACCACAAAACCCAACATCTTTATCCTCCTTTCTTTCCCATCTAATTATCCTCTCCCAAAACCCACCACCCTCCGCCGCCTCCACCGCCGCAGTGGCCACTCTCCCTTTCAGAATTCCAAGATTTAAGTTTGATTTCGCCCATCAAAATTATATGTTTATGTAATGGACTTGACCCCGACTACAAAATCACCCGACGCCAAGCCGCTATCTTTCTCCAACGGCGGCCTCAAACGCCACAACAACCACCACTTCGCGGCGGCCGTCTCTTACAAACAATGCCTCAAGAACCACGCCGCCTCCATCGGCGGCCACGCCCTCGACGGCTGCGGCGAATTCATGCCATCCCCCAGCGCCACCCTCACCGACCCCCACCTCCTTCAAATGCGCCGCCTGCGCGGCTGCCATCGGAATTTCCACCGCCGCGAGCCCGACGACTCCCCGCCGCAATTGAGTACCAGCCGCACCACCGCCACCACCCTCCGCCTCCGCAATTCAGCCTCCCCTCCTCCGATTACCCCTCGGCGCCTCACATGCTGATGGCCCTCTCCGGCGGCGCCTCCAGGAAGCGGTTCAGGACGAAATTCAGTCAAAATCAGAAGGATAGAATGTATGAATTTGCGGAGAGAGTTGGATGGAAGATGCAGAAACGAGACGATGAAATCGTTCAAGAATTTTGCAACCAAATCGGAATTAACAAAGGCGTTTTAAAAGTTTGGATGCATAATAACAAGAACGCCTTCTTCAAAAGAGATTCAATGGCCAATGGAAATGGAAGCAAGAGCAACAGCGGCGACAGCGACAACCTTAATGGCAATCATCGGCAGTTCGAGAGTGATAATGTTGGACATGTCGGAACTAATGGGTCGTCTTCTTCATCTTGATCCATCTGGAGGAGTTTAGCTAAAAGTGTTGATTAATTAGCTAGATTGAGAGTAAGTCTGCTTAATTAATTTCCTTTTGCCTAATCCGATTTTGTTTTGTTTTTTTTTTTTTTTTTCGTTTAACTCCTTGATGAGAAGTAACATACGGGGCGATGAACTGAGATTAGTCCATAATCGGTTATTTGGTTCTTAATCGTCATCTTCTGAAATATATAGTTTGGCTTGTTCTCTCTTTTCTGGTGCTGATTTTGCTTAATATCGTCACTCATTTCACTTATTTTTGGTATTAAAGTGAGATTAAGTGTTAACTTAAAACGAATCTAATTTAGGTTTTTTTTTTCTACCCATAGACACAAATCGTCTAACATATCTTATTCTAAACCGTATGCATTAGCATTCGTATATTTAGGGATTTGATGATAAGCTTTTCTTTTTCTCATATATCCGGTTTATTGGAGATCTTCAAATTTTATTCGGCTCGCATAATTAATTGTGTGGATAGTTAGATTTTTAGACATTATTTAGTAAGTATTAATCGCTTATCAATTGAATAAACTCGTATTGGTGAGAATATTTCACTTAAATATACCTTAACCAGTATTTAATTGAAATTTAGGGTTGCAATTTCTTTCGTCGCTTTTATTTATTAAAATAATCGTTTGCACTAACTTCTATGGCGTAATATAGTTTTTTATAAATAAAATAAGCACATCTTAATACTTTATTAATAATGTTCATTAGCTTTGGTGGCTTGGGATATTGTTATCTAATACTACTAATTAGGGAAAGGTGTTAAAAGTTTTGCTAAGTTGAGTAGGACAAGTTATGGGGTGTCATAAGAAATTATTTTAATTCCATCTTTCCTCTTATGTTTTGAAGAAATCACTTGATTAAATAGTTAGTTAATTCCAGTATCATTTTTTTTAATTCAAAAACGGGGGAGTATATATGGTGACGTAAGTGGGTACTTAAATGCAATATAATTCCTTGTGAATTGGGTTTTGGAGTTTTGTAATTTTGTTTTGGATGAAGTCAGTATTATTGTTTTTGTGGGGAATCATCCAACTGCCTAAGCATGGGTCACTAACCCTAACCTCTGCCCTAAAAACCATTTTTATAATTTATTTTTCTACACGTAATTATTTCATTAATTTTGATGAAATAGGATTGATTTAAATTCAAAAAGAAGACTAAAGAAAAGGAAAATATAATACTGTTCAATTTATTTACGCAACGCGGTTCCAATAATGAAGAAAATTGGAGCTTTTGATGATGATAACTTAACCAAAGTCCAACCGTAATGATTATCTGAATTAATAATTGAGTTGGAAGATTAGAAGGGTTAATTGATGGAGTTAGTGTCGTAAATCAATGATTGATTTGGGGGGAAGGCTGTGTCCCTACTTGACTATAGGGAAGCGGTACACGTACAAAATAGAATTCGAATTGTGTGAGGTGAGAAAAAAAAAATTTGCAGGGGATTATTTAGAGATTTTAACATGGAAAATAGAGAATAAGGTTGTAGGCTGTATCTTTTCTAACTTCAATTCATTTTTTTCGGCCGAAGAGTATTTTTTGAAATAATTAGTTAATTCTTGAAGAGGCTGAGTTTCGAATCCAAGATTTTCTACCAACATATTGGAAGGTATACTACTTGATCAAAGACCAATTGATTTTGACTGAAGTGTATGTTAAAGCAATAAATCTCAAATTAAAGGTGAACAAGCGTTTAGCCAAGTCCTCCTATGGTCCTAACCGTCGAAGAATCCATCGAGACCACCAAAATCAATCCTTGCGTGTAAAAATAAATTGAGTAGTGGTGAACAGAGGTCGATCCCACGAGGACAGTGCGATTCACTAAGTTTCCTATCAAATAATCTCTATCATGACCTAAGAGTATCTCTAAAAATTCTATCGAGAGTAAGGAAAAATAAACTAAAACAAATCAACGAATAAAAACAAGTTAGTCCATGTAAAGATACACCAGCCTTCACTGTGATCCTTAGACGAGAGATTAATACAAACCAAGATCTAGACCTAGTTTATCGATTACAAGGTAGCTCTTTCTATCGTACGACATCAAGACTTCGTGCCATGACTGCTCTCTTATTCACTGTGCATCTCAACTTCGCGTCAAGAGATCACCGATGAACAACTTTAAGATCTAGAAGAACCTAAGTCACCAACTCCCAGGTAGTTCGACTCCCGCGAGCGTTGGATCACCTATCCCCAGTTCTGATGAAATCTCCTCTCCTTGCTACACAATTACATGTGCCGAGATCACGATGACTTTTGATAACTGTCGTTACTCAATCTTCCCTAAATATAATTACAGGTTAAAGATTCTATTTAATTGTAGAGCGTAAAACTTATCTTCGGTTTATTAGACCTTCAGTGAGACTCACGGTTCATAATAAATAAGCGTAAGGATTAGTGAATAGGTTTCGGTGTGAATTATTGTATTCTAGTTCAGTCCTCACACATATTATAGTCCGTTTAAATCCTTACATGGCCAAACTAAGCTAACTTAGCTAGACATGGTAACTATAATATGCATAAAAAGTAAAGAAAACATAATTAACGAATCACAGTAAAAACTAAGAACATAAAATAAAGTAAAAGATGCAGAAACTGAGAATCAAGTAAAATAACCAAAGTGCTGAAAATCATAAATTGAACTAAAGCAACTCAGAAACCTAAACTAAACTAAGTCGACTAAAACAAACTAAAAGAAAGCGTAACCCTAAACAAATAATGCTAAGCCTGTTTATAATGGCTCTCGCCACGCCACTAGGATCAGTGGTAGCCCCTTAGTGGGAGTCTTCCAACGTGCGAGTTAGTTTTCATCTTCAAGTAGAACTCTTCTCCTCATCTTTATCCGCTCCATTGCCATCTTTTCCCTGAAATTACAGCTAGATTTTGTTCCATTGAATAAGATTAAGTCTATGATGGCTACTGGAACTCATCAATCATCACCATCATCATTATTATTATTATTTTGACTCCGTTGATTTACCCTTAATTTTTTTCATGCTTATTTTACTATATATTTTTTTCGAGGCGGAGGTGTATGCATGCTTGCAGTAAGATAAATATACATATGCATGGGTCATGATGATGATTTTTTTTAAAGTAAACATGCTCCTTACGAGTGACATCAACCAGCTCTGTTTCGAATGGGCCTCTCTACTAGCCATCCTACGAGAAAGACGCCAACCAGCTTCGTTCCGATGGACCTTTCTCAAAGGAAAACTAGACTCAAAGCAATACAAAGTAACCATGGAGGTCTTGATAGGCTCAAATAGGATAAAACAAAGTCTTGGTGAGGGTCTTGTGCAATAGTGAGTAACATAAAAAGTAACTAAGGCACATTAGCATGCGAATGACTGAGTTTAAGTTTTCTGCATTCGATCAGGACTTAGAGTCTTACAAAACGGCTATCTGATGTGGTTAATTGGAGCTATACTATGTTGATCTTGGTCACTATAACTAGATTCGACTATATACGTATACAACTATTCTTGATTGTTCTCTATCGGTCACCGTGAGTTCTATTTCTAATCTCGGTGATCTATAAAATATACAACAAGAAAGTATCGGTCTGGTTCTACAGTAGACAAAGACGTGGAAAAATACTAAATTTCCTTAAGTTTCAATTTTTTACATAAGAAAAAAGAAAAAGAACATGAAGATAAAGCAAAAAAAACATTGATCCCCTCCCCATACTTGAATTTTGCATTGCGCTCGATGCAAAGATGATGTAAATTTATACTGATTTAACCCAAGATTCATCCGATTTATCAATATACACATACAAGAAACTAAATCACAGAATGTAAACAACACACCAAAATTTTTATAGAGGTTTCATGATGACGTTTTACGGCCACCAGACTAGTCCTCTGTCAGGAACGATCAATTTTATTAAGCAAAAAAAGGGCACTAAAGGCCACGACAGAGATTACAAGATTCAACACCACAACCAAACCAAAGTATAGCACCATTTTTATGCAAACAAGAATGGATAGTACAAAAGAACCCGCTAATCTCAGCAAACAAACGAATAAAGGTGAAACAAAAGAAACGAATACACCTTTACTCTTGAATCGGCTTAACAATCACTTCTCCAGTCACTTCCACCAGAAGAAACACCAGAAAAATCACCTCTGATAGCCAAACAGAAACGAGAGACTCGCAAACTAGGGTTTGATCTCCAAAAAACGGCGTAATCGAGAGCGAGAGAGAAAATTCCAGAAGAATGAATGTGTGTCTAGGGTTTCTACGTGACTGAAGCCTTATATACGCGCCTCTTCATCATTAGTAAAACGTTACCGTTTTACTCCCCTACTTAGCAGGTTCTCGGTTTGCATATGGGCTCTTTGGTTTGGGTTTGGGCCTCGAACCAGGGACAACATACCCAACAGTTCAATTACCCATAACTTTGTCTACTTATATTGTATTAAAATATATTATATAGTTTTATATAGCAATGTAGATATAGCATTTTATACTCATTTAGGAGAATATGTTATTATGTTACCAGTAAAATTTATAATACTGTCATTTTTGGGTACATGGATTCATACGCATATTGTAAATTCTTCGTATTCTTATCGTAAACTCTTCATTATTTATTAATCTATTTTCTTAAGAATTATAGTTTTGAAGAGAATGGGTATTTAATTTAGGACCTCCAACCTTAGTATTAGGAGATATTGATTAGGCTACACCTTTGAAATTTTATTTGTTTACTTGAGCTCAGTAGTCATAGAAGGCTAAAATGAATATTCACGTCGTTACAATATTTTTCTCCACTCGAGACTTTGACCTTTATTATGTATAAAATACAAATAAAGGTTTTGAATATATGTATATTAACGAAAACACATATATATTAAATATGTAGACAACATTAGTCAAAGTTGTATAGCAATTAAGAAAGTTTTACATGTTGGATACAATAGCATCTTCAATAGTTTATGGATTTTAAATCTAGGTCCATGTAGCATATGAAATAGAAGTTTACTTTGATAACGTGTTAGTTTTCTTAAAAATGGACAATGTGTATTTATAAAATAACAGTAGTAGATTTTCTTTTTGGTTCTCAACATTTAATTAATATAGACACTGTCTACTTAGTTGTCTACATCTAGACAATTGAATAAAAATTGTCTACAATTAATGATGTCACATAAAATTTGGAAAATGTGTTAGACAAATTATTAAAAATGAATTTTTAAATTTGATATATATTCCTTCCTTATATGTTAAGACAATTAATGGAATTAACAAGTTATTGGAGATGCATTAAACATCCAGAACGCTTGTTAATTTGTTTTACTATTCATGTTAATTTTTACACATATGTGTATATATATCAGAGATAGAGAAGAGGTTACTTTGTCTTTCTATTAGTTTAGAATTTCAGAATATGAGGCATGAATTTTTACTTCGAACGATAAAATGTCCTTTACTTCACAAAATAGAATGGTGTGGAGGGGAAATTTATAAATATTTTCTCAAATGATTTTTATTTATTATGACCTATTTCATTATGTTGGGCGTACCAAATGACTTTTTCCTAATAAACATGCCCAGTGCCTCTCAATCATCTTTGTTTTTCTACTACTTAATTTTCTCACCCTATAATGTTGACTTTTTCCTAATAACCATATTTCTCGTAAACTACTTTTGTTTTAAAAAATAAGAAAATTTCCAACCCTCTGTTTTCAAGCTGCCATCTCATAGCCCAATTTTTAATATATTAGTTGACTTGGTTGACTTGCATATAATATGATTTCACTATTTTCTTCATTAACAAACTTTGTCTATAAGCCAAACTATACAGTACTTAGCACAAATTAATTCTCTTAATAAACAATTATATTATATACCTGAATTTACATCTAACAAAATATAATTTTATATTTTGAATCATACATTTAATTATTAGCATTCAATTATATTGAATGTATATGACTTTTTCATTTGATATATGCTATTAAAATTCTTTAATTTAGAAAATTTATTCTAGAAATCCTTAAGTTATATATACCAACAATACAATTCATTAATTAATTTATCTAAGTTATAATAAATAGTTTAATGAACACCAAATTCCCCTTGAACTTTAATTCTATAATTCCCACTCTTCACAGGTATTTTAGCCGGTTAAAGCCTGAAAATCATTGTCAAAATTATTACTACTTCATTTATTTCTTAATTTTTCTTTTTTGAGAGAAAATATTTAGGTAAGATAGACAATTTTCAATTAAAATTCAAGTGTTATGTAGTGATAAATTGTTTAATATTAATAGAGTAAAGAATCAAACTCCAAACGTAGCAATCAAGATTCCAACTTGTAGAAATCGTTATTGACTTAGAAACTTATTAGCAAATAGAAATTCCCATATTTTGATGTGACTTAGGTTGAGAATGGGAAATAAATAAGAAATGGACAATAGTAACAATGGTGACTGAAAAGTGAAAATGATAGATAAATGCATGCTTATCCAAAACAAAAGCACAACTCCAACACTCAACTACCTTACCTTATTTCTATCAATGCTAATATTACGTAGTTTTGTTTTTTCTCTTTCTAATAATATTATAGTTCCATGTCGGCAACAGAGGTACATGGTCTTTGCTTCAATAATATGAAAATATTAGGGACCCATTTTATTTGAGTTGGAGATATCTTCATCAAGCCTCACTATCAAAATTATCCGCAATAAAACAAAATTTATGTATCATTCTTATATTTCTGAATGATTTAAAAAAATTTCGAATAAATTAATTTTGAGTTTAAGATTTTAATCTTTGTACTGAGAGATGCCATAATTGAGACACACCCTATTAATATAATATTCTAACACATATTTCTGAATAATATTATTCTCATATATATCTCCATATAATACAATTTAACTATTTTGAAGAATTTACATGATTTCATGGATTATGTTTGTATAAATACCTTTTTCGTGACCGACATAATAATATTAGCTATTGGATGCTTGTCTTGCATATCTAGTGTTAAACCTAAATTTTAATATGTTAAGGAATTGTATTTCATATGTAAAAAATTTGAAATAAATATTACATATGACATATTCTAACTTCAGGTCTGAAATAGGTGAAACAACAATTAATTATTAGTTGGAATTGAATCAATCATCAAATAAGCAATTCGAAAGACAACTAATCAAATATACATATATTAATACTTAACATTCGTTCAAATATTAATGGATTCTTTTACCATTAGTTTCTAATTTGCCCTTACATTAATTATGAGAGATGTTGTGTATTGATGAAATTATTTGTTAGTGTTGGACCAGTCTCGCTAATACCAAAAGCCACGCTGAAGGTAGTTTTGCTCCGGCTTTGAAGAATCTCAGCGAAGGAAGAAAGCATATTGGAGAAAGCTCACTGAGGATAAGCCGCGCTGAGATAGGCGTAAGCAAACAATTCAAAATTGATTTGTCTTATGCCCAGCTGTCTAACTTCGACAAAAAGGACGTAGCATTTAATGCG
>CAOJBJ014956243.1:0-16870 GCA_948291685.1 Euphorbia celastroides | reverse complement strand
AAAAATGCCTATTGAAAGGCAAAGGATGCTTTATGCATGAAGGTGTGCTTTTTAGCCGAGTTGGGTTTATTTTACCAACTTAGTTTATAGTCTTTTAGACTGAATGCTTCTTTTGAAGGCTTTAATGCAATGTGATTGTGTAGCTAAATTCATTTAGGGTTTAGTTGAAGTGGTGTGACTTTATGTTAAAAGTTGATTGATTGTTGGTTTACCTAAATTCATTTTAGGGTTTAATTCCATGTTGGGTGGCTTTATGTCGAAAGATTGATTGATCACCTAGCTCCAATTTAAGGTTTCCTTAATTAACCGCTTTAGGTGATGAGAATGGCCATTTTAGACCGGAGATGAATGATATGCAAAGAGAAGGGAGTAGAGAACTATACCTTGTTCGCCTTGGAACCTCTCCTCAAATCCAGATTAATTCAATTAAAGTTTAAGTTCAAATTTAATCGGGCAGCAATTCAAATGCAATACAAAATTAAAGACTCTAGTCGACAGACAGAAAGCTTCGAAAGGATCGAATAAGGACATAGAGGGAGAAGAGGCTAGTGCTCCGAATAGCCAGGGTCCGGAATACTGAGGCTGAGGATGCTATATATAGGTGCGGAAGGGCTAAAAGGGGGCAGAAATCGGGTTCCCCGGCGCGCGTGCGGTGGGTGTCGGCGCACATGCGCCAAAGGCCGGCACAACGTGCACCAGAGGCCGGTGCACATGCTCTGCCGGCGCACGTGCGCCACTTCCGGTGCTTGCTGGCTGACACAAAACACCCGTGTGATGTAATTTTTCACGTTTTTCACGATATTCGGGAGTTTCGGACCTCTAAAAATAAATCCAAGATCAGTTCTGCAATCCTCGTTCCATTGCGGATGTTTTGAGTGGTTTATTGGCATGCTTCTGGAGACTTTTACCGGAGCTGCGCTGTGTACTTCGACTGACTTTTGGAGCAAAAAAATCGAGTATTCACAGGTGGCTGCTGTCTTTTCAAATTCAAATCTTCTCTATAAATTTTGTGCACATTGTCTTTTCACCTTTTTGCACTTCCCTCTTCTTCTTCTTTCCCTGACTTTTTCTGGTTTTCTTTTTCTGGTGACTTTACCCCTCGACTCCTTTCCTCTTTCCAGATTTCAGTACGGTTCTTTCTTTCATTTCGATTGGTGTATGTCTGGATTCCCTGAGTTAGGCATTCCTCCTTGCACTCCTTCTTCTTCAAACTCAGATTCCGTGAACTCCTACTTTTATCATGATTAACCCCGTGGTTGACCTGAAATATCACGATGAGGAACCCCCTTCTCACGCTATCCCAAGATGTGGATTGAAATATACGCGAAAAGGGGCTAATGCCCTAGATTTAGAAGCTAGGGTTTTGAATCCCGAAAAGGGGCCCTTTGAGCCGGTCGAGTGACCTACTCCAGTTGAATCTTCGACGGTTTTTGTTCCCTCTGCGTGCCCTCCTGAAAGGGTTAAGATCTATTGCTAGAGACTTTGCGATTTAAAAGGATTTGTTGTTGTGACTCTGAGCTCCTCAGATTGTATGGCCCATCCTCCCGAGGGTCACTTCACGATGTTCACCTTGCAGATCGACTGGGGGATGCGCTTGCCTTTCAGCTATGCCATTTCCTCGATCTTGGATGAGTTTGGTGTCTGTCCCGGGCAGATCGCCCCTAACTCCTGGTTATTGATGTGCACTCTTGAGCGGGTTTGCAATGATCTGCGTCTCTGGCTCGATGGCACAGTTTTTCAGAGGTTCTACACTCCTAAGTGAAATAAATCAGGAGACTTGTTGTACTGGTCTCCTAGCCAAGCTAAAGCACCCAAGCTTTACATACCGACCAATAAATTAGAGAATTAGAAGTCGGACTGGTTTTGGATGAACTTAAAGACACAAAAAATGAAGGGATTTCTATATTCGAGAGGGAAATTCCTATTTTCCCTCTATTGGAACGCGAAGCCTCGGCTCACTCAGCATCGAGATTGATGATTACATTGATGTGAGCCAGGGTGCGAACGTCACTGCCAGCAATTCAGCCCCTTAGCTTAGCTTTGCTGAGGTTTCGATTGTGCATTCTGAGCACAATGTTCCAGCTTCAATTGAGGAGATTTCCCCTCCTCACACTGTTCCTACTCCCACTACCTCTCCCCAAACCGACCTAGTCGTGCTTGAGGGGTCGATGAACGATGCGGAACCAACTGCTGCGCCGGTAGAGATTGTGATTCTTGCTGCCAAAGATGATGCTTTAAAGGAGAAGACCAAGAAGCATTCTCGTGCTAACTAAAGGAAGGGTAAGCTATCAGTTTCTTCCGAGGCGACTCTCTTAGATACTCGCCCCGAGAAAAGAGGCCAACATGAGCCCTTACTAGATGTGGAGATGGTGGCAGCACCTTTGACGATCGAAGAGGAAGCTGGTTTACCCACCAAAGGTATGTTATACTCTTTTTCTTGTCTTACTTGAATGGCTTATCTTTATTTACCTTATGGGCTCGCTCGTTGTTGCAGCTTTGCCCGAAGTTTTATGGTGAGAAGGTTACCCTCGAGCACGAGGAAGTTAAGAATGAATTTATTTGTTTCACTCGCCTCCCCGTGGAGAAAGCTCGATATCGCCAACTTGGCGAGGTGGAAGTTTTGAAGCGTATGCAAAGCAGCGCTCTCAGGGTATATTCACTTTCCCTTATTTGTTGTTGCAGAGCCCTTTTTCTACTTTTATTGATCTTTCTTTTCATTTTTAGTTCCTTTCTGATGCCTCTTGGGCGCAATACTTTGCGGAGGAGCGTCAAAAAGAGATTGAGAAGGTTGTTGAGAAGTCAAAACAAGCCGAGCAGAAACGGCTTCAACCAAAAAAGGAACTCAACTAGCGGGCTGAGGCCATTAAGAAGAAGGTTGAGGAGGACAAAGCCTCGTATGCCGAGTTGATGGATGAACTGAAGAAGACCCCGAAGAGGGCGGAGGAGGCCCATCATGCAGCCTTAGAGGAGAAGTATAAAAAGATTAGTGAACTGAAGGAGGCATTGGAGCAGAGCCATGCTAAGACTGGCGAGCTGGAGACGGCTTTGGAAGATAAAAGTCGCGCCCTGGATGAGAAGGAAAGGCTTCATGCGGAGCACACCGTTATGTTTAATGCTTTGAGAGACGCTAGTGCTCTCAATTTCTAGAGGTTTCGAGCTGCCTATCACCAGCGGCTTAACAAGTATGAGGCATTGAAGCACCACTCGGCCAAGAAGCTCGATAAAGTCTATGCCGAATGGGATGAATATGGATGGCTTATCGTAGCTAATTTCTGTTCAAAGCCAAAGAACTCTTCCCCACTGCTGACTTGGATGAGCTAACCAAGTTGAGTGATCCCGAGCCTGGTGTCAAGATTCAAATTTGGCCGGATTATGAGCGCGTGCAGGGTGCTGAGTTGGCAGCTTTGGTGGAGGAGCTGGCAGCCGAGAAGGCTAAAAAGACCTCTTCTGCAGGCTCGGCTGGGCTGTATATGAACCGAGCCATTTGAGCTGGATTCGGTGTTCGGCTCGATAAAAGCTCGTCTCAACTCGATTGGTTTAATAAATGAACAATTCAGGAACATAATTTTAAGTTCGACCTATAAATGAATATGAACATGAGTACACTATAGATCGGTTCGAAAGCCCGTGAACAAGCTCGATTAGAAGCTCATGAACAATTTCATGAATTAGCTTGATAAAAACAAGTTTAATAACCTCATCACATGTTCTGACATTTTATTTTCTTATTATTTAACAATATAGATATATAATAATAACATATATTTCTTTATTTGATATAAAATTGGAATAAGAAACAACAAATGTGTATATTGTATGGTTGAAGTGATAATTAAATATTAAAAATATTTTCTAACTGTGAGATTAAATCATATTAAGATTAAATCAAGCTCAAAACTCGACGTAAGCTTGTTAAATGTTAAATAAACTTAACAAAGCTTGGAAAAAACTCGAGTCAGTTCGGATTGCACCAAGTTGGAGTTAGGCTCGTGAACAGCTCGAGCTCGCTCGAGCTCAGCTCGAGTTCGATAAAATATTAAATGAACTAATATGAACATGATAAAGCTTGACTCGGCTTGGCTCATTTTACAGCCCTAGCTGCTACCTCCGTTCTCTCGAAATTCAAAGATGAGGGTGGTGAGGACGAAGTTAGGTCATTATTGATCGAGGTGGGGGACTGTTGACACGAGGAAAGGTCATTCAGCCGAGTCGTAATTCTACTTTGTTTTTTGTTTTTTTATTACCGAACTGGAGTGATGTAGTTTGCGTTCTTTTTCCTCTAATGAAATTTTTGCATTTTCTCGCAGCATTTTCCTGCTTTGTTTTGCATTATATCGCTTAGTGGTGTAAATGCTTAGATTTATCACTTTTATTCCACTCTATGCGTGTTTGATTTTTATTGGTGTTGTTCATACTATCGATGTCCTAACACTTTTATTTGTTGGTTTACTATCGCATGCTTGCATTACCGGTATTTTGAGTGCGGTGGTGACGAGTCTTACATGATCTTAGCATTTTTCGCCTCGTTTGATGGCTATTCATTGCCTCCCGTAAGGGCTTTGTTTTTGTAATGACGTGTGGTAATGTTTTGTATTCGCAATAAAGACTATAATGTTAGCTCATAAAATGTTTTTTTCATTAAATAAGCTAAGTACAAAAGGCTTTAAAGGAAACTAGAATGTTGCTCTATTCGTATAATGGCAATAAATGCCTTATGGAAATAGAAAAACCGATTGCGCCTAGTGTGGCAGAAAAGGCCTTAGGGAATTGGAACTAACAAGACCATGTATAGCAGCAAGTTCTTTAGGGTGATTAAACGAGCTGGCTACCCTCCAAGGTAGAGTTTCTTTAGGGTGGCAATGTTCCATGTCCTAGGGATGTCTTTCCCTTCCAAGCTTTGTAGCTTGTAGGTATTTAGGCCAATCTTTGCCTTTATCTTGAACGGTCCTTTCTAGTTAATGCCAAATTTTCCTTAACCTTCCCTAGCTCTTGAGGCCTCGGTGCTTCGCAGAACCAGATCACCGATTAGGAGGGACCAAGGGCTAACTATGTGATTGAACATAGAGGCGATTCTTTGTCTGTAAGCCTTAAGCTTGTCTAGATTGGCTTTTAATGCTTCATGGTTTGGTTTGCCAGCGATGTAATGGAGTACCCACTCGGTAGGGGCTCTAATGTCACCTGGTACGATCACCTCGATACAATAAGTTAGGAGGAATGACGTTTTACCCATCGATGTGCGAGGTGTGGTTCTATAGCTCCACAATACATTTGGTAGCTCATCGACCCATGAGGCTCCACTTATCAAGACTCTTGTCTTTATCCCTTCCATGATGGTTTGATTGGTTACTTTGGTCAACCCATTACTTTGGGGATAGGACACCGAGGTGAACTTTAAATCAATGCGGAGAGCTTCACTATAGACTTTGAAGGCTTCATAGTTAAATTGCGTATCATTATCTATGACAAAGTGTGTGGAATGACAAAGCGGGTAAGTATAGATTTCTCAAAGAACTGTATTACCTGATTGGGTGAGATGGTAGCTGTGAGCACGATCCACCCAGCCTGTTGATGAATTTTTAACATGTTTCTAAGTATGGAAAAAATTCCAGTTGAGCCGGCAGAAGACTGATTGTGCATCCAAAAACCTTGGAACTCTAACTATGAAATGTCTGGAATCCTGATTCCAAATGATCCTGGATCCCTGACTCCAAAATGTCTAGAATCCTGACTCCAAAATGTCTGGAACCCTGATTCTAAATGATCCTAGAGCCCTGACTCCAAGATGTCCAAAACTCTTGAATTCCAAAAAATTCCAGAAATGTTCGGATCTTTTATTCCACCCAAATGCTTCAAAGCCTTGATTCTGAAAAACCGGAAATCACCCAAATACCCTGAACTCGAAAAATCCTAAAAACTCGACAACTGTACAAAATTCTCCCAAAAGAGTTTTTATAGAAAGTCAAAGTAACATGTACATTTGATGGATGGTTGACCCACCAAACGACTGCCACGTGTCATCTTTTGGAAGGTGTATACTGACCGATCGGCTAGATCACACCTAGTCTATACATAGGTATAAACTGCCGATCGACTAGATTGCCACCCTGAGATGCCTATAAAAAGGCCTCTCCCCCACCATTCCAAACCACCTCTCAAGTTCCAAAACTTGATGACATCTCCTCTAAACTTCTCCTAAACCTCTCTAAAGCCATTCTAGGCATATCCTTCTATAGCCTCCTATAGCTAGGGATTGTCTCTCAAATCTCTGATCCTAGTTGAAATTCCGCCGAAGTAAGATCTAATCTTACTCGGATATCACCAAAATTCAATCCAGAGTGCTAAACAAAGTTCTCTTGATCATCACACAATCGGTCCCAAACCGGCCCATCGGAAAAACCCAACCACAAGGAAAGGTAAACTAAGGGTTCCTAGCTGTCAAAGCTCAAAGAAAGCATGCAATAAAATGTACCTTAGGTATACACAATAATGTGAGTTATTTTATGGTATATCACTGTTAATGTTGGATCGGTGTCATGAATAAACATTTTGCACGAACCCATTTCTCTGTTAAATCCTGGTCGTGAGTTGAACCAGGTGCCGACTCCAAAATGTATTTCTGAAAACGATTCGCTATTAAGAGATGGGTTTTCAACTCTCTTTTAAACTAAATGTTTTGGCATATCATAGCCAGTCTAATGTCTTTTAATGTGAGATACGAGGTATCCAGACCTTGATATATGGGACATAAGCTCGAATCTGATGCAAGTTCTCACTCCCGCTGCGAGTATGTGCCGTGACAGGCAACCCCTGTCTGCCGTCCAGGTCCGTGGTAGTCAATTCCATTTTAAACCTTCTCTCACCCGCATAAGTTTTTGGTGACTCCCAAAGACCAACCGGCTAGGGGGAAGGGGAGGAAGAGGTTCGCCCGCTCACAAGTTTGGCGATTCTGCTAGGGATCGAAACTGATTTTTGAAAAAGGATTTTCGAAAACTATTTTTTCGCAAAATGAAGAAAGTGACATCGATCCAAGTGATACCCTGTAAAATAACTCATTCAAAGATAATAAATTGATTTCACCTACATATTGCATGAAGGTCCCTATGGCCTCCCTGGGCTGCAAATGCTCGTTATGCCCCTCCAATATTGTTTGCATAGGCTTGGTGTCGCCTGGATATACCAATTTCTCAAGGGCAGAAGTCTATGTAAACACCTTGCATACACTTACTGACTCGCTTTTACCTTCCAAGGTCATCGGGGTCAGGTATATCTAAATAGTGAAAGGATCGCTTTTAACAGGCTAACGTCTCAAGGGTCAAATTAGCTGGATGCACATTATACCCTTACCCCCTATTCTCGAATTCAAAGCCATCTATGTGACCACCTGCATATAGAAAAGCCCTAGCAACTTCCCTTAGGAATACCCAAAATTGAGTGAACATTTTGTAAGGACTCTTAGAAGCCCATTCACTAGGACAATTTCGGAGGAATAACGTTGGAAGAAATGAAAAGTGTGAGACGCTCTAACTTTGTTCCCCGTGCAGCTCTAACTTTGTTCCTTGTGCAAGGTACTTTAACATCTTGATTAATTTGTGCATAACTCATGTTGTGTGTACATGCTAATCACATCTTTGTGTAGCCATGCTTCATATTGCTTGTCATGATTGTCTTTTTCCCTACACTTCTGAAGGCCAAAAGGGAATATACCTCAAACCTTAGGTTGATAGAAGAGCCGAGACTTCCTTTGACTAGGGGCATCGCAGGTATCTCCTCGATGACCCCGTCCAGTTCCATTGTTAATGTGATTCCTTCAAATTATTCATTGTAAAGGCATCCCTCGGATGACCTAATCTCCAAATTGTATTGAGACTATCCTAGACATCGAAATAAACTCTTTGACATTTCCCCAAAATGATCAAAATTGTTCCCTTCTCTAATTTTACCCTTTCAAAAAATACACAAAGCTTTCCTTTACAAAATAATGTTCCCGCAAATGTCGGTACCCCACGAGAAAACACCAATTTGACCCTATAGTCAGTTCTGCCCAGTGAGGCATAATGTTAGTCGTTTCCTAAATGACCATTATTTCCGACCATAATGAGCCACCCTTTTTCCTAGCGAGGCATAATGTTAGTCATTTCCTGAATGACCATTGTTTCCGGCCATAGCAAGCCACCCTTCTGCCCGGCAAGGCATAATGTTAGTCATTCCCGGAGTGATCATTGTTTCCGGCCATAGCGAGCCACCCTTCCGCCCTACAAGGCAATTGTTTGGAATTCCTAGAATGACCACCATTTTCGGTCATAGCAAGCCATCCTTTTCTGCCTAATGAGGCATATTGACAGGCATTCGACCCCAAGGGTCACTGCTCTTCGGTAATAAAAATTACCAAAACCATTGGCCACCTGCCAAAACTTCAAATAGCCTTTTCCTTCTTTAGTGTCTTGGGTCCACTTCTATCAATTGAGATATTTTTTCCCATTTAAGCCTTATGAAGTATAGGAAGAAGAAGTCGCTCAGGATGCCCAAGCTTGCATGCATCATCTTCATTGTGTGTAGCAAGATCGATGGGGCACGAATGCTGACTTCGTGTTTCCCTTAAAATGTTGGAAACGAACTGCTGTTCACCTAGATCGGGTCACTGAAATCATTGAGAATTCTCCTCCAGTGTCTGGAATGGAACAAGGACCTTCCATTGAGGAAATTAAGCATCTTCCATAAACTGAAGAATTCTTCAACGCCTTTGAATCTTAAGCTCAGACTCGCCAACCAATGGCGTCAGGGGATTCAAGTGTGTATGAGGATTTAATTCAAAAGATAACTGAATTGGATGAAGAGGTCAAGGAAGTGCAACAAGCCTCTAAGACTTGTCCGACCACATATGCAGACACTAGCAAGTTTGATCTCACTGAAGTAGCTCCACTGCCACCCACTTCCTCATGCCCTACATTGCACCTTTTAACGAGACCACATCTCTGGTAGCTCATCTGGAGGGTTATCTACTCATCATGAAAAGTATGGGGATAGCTGATGTCCACATTCTCAATCTGTTTCAAACCAATCTCTATGGTACTGCCATTGATTGGTACATGAGATTGAAGCTCAAATTTAAGTTTGACTGGGAACTTTTCAGCAATGCTTTTGTTGAGAATTTTGCTTACAATGATAAGATGGAGATGACCCTCCAAGAATTGGAAAGAGTTCGTCAAAAGCCTAATGAATCTTTTGAGGATTACTATCACCGATGGATGGCTGTGCAAGCTTTTCTTGACGGGGCTCTGAAATTAAAAGCCTTGGTGGTCAAGCTGGTAAAGGGGTCAACCCGAAAGTATCATAAGCAAATGAAGATGAAAACAATTGACAACTCCAATCAGGTGCTGAATTATGCCAAAAGACCATAATAGTATGAAGAAGAAGAACAATGGAGACTAGAAGAATTGCAAAGCCTTAGCCAAAGTTGTGGGTCTAACAAACCAAATCAAGGGAAGCCTCCTTCCGCTGGTTATACATCATACCCTCGAACCCAAAAATCTACTGTTAAACAAATCGAGATAGTTACCGCAACTGCTCGACAACCTCTCTCCCCATGGGTAGAATCTCTCTCCAAAATTTTTACCAAATTGAGAAGAGTTAATATCCTTCAAAGTGTCCGACCCTTCACTCCTCCTTCTTAAGAGGATCGTGAAAACTTTTGTGCTTACCATGTAGCCAAAGGACATGGAACCAATGAATGTGAGCGTCTTCTTAAAGATATCGAGTAGCTCATTGCTGAGGGTAACCTTAAGGAACCTGAGAGGAAACCCAGTACTCAAATAACAACCCATTCCCAATTTCTAAACGGTCAATGCTATCCAAATCCACGATTTGGATGATATAGAAGGAAATTACTTAATGAATGCCACTGATACCTTTCCGTTCTTACACAATCTACTCTTCATCAAATATCGATGAAAACATGATCCGATCACATTCTTGGAAGAGTATCAAGAACTCATGGATGAATATGATGTCCTAGAAGGGGACTACCAAATTTATTTCCCCGGTGCACTTCAAAGAGAAGCCCTCGACTGGTACAATGATATTCTGGAACAAGTGAAAACCGATTGGGAAACTCTTGAGCATGAGTTTGTCCAGCAATTCTCAGGATATGCCATCAACTCTTCTATAACAATCCCTGAATACCCTCCGGCCTCCGATGATGACTGGACAGTGAATGTAAGAAACAATGGGGACATTGACAAACCACAATGGGTTGTATTAATTCAAGAACTCCACCTTGAAAACTTGTGCATAGCTCCCTCAATTCTCGAAGATGATGAGTCTAACAGAGAGCATGTGATTCTAAGCAACCATGGCTACATAAGCACTTGTGATTCACATGATGACTCATCCAATGATTCATCCGAATATTTCTAGGAAAGTTACACTTCTGATTCCGATGACGAACTTCTTCTATCTCAAACAGCGTATATGTGCAATAAGTGAAGGAGAAGGCCCCTCTAAAGGATACGTCTTCCAAAGGATCATGGGAGTGAACCATCCAAATCCCGACTGGGGTGACATGTCCAAATAGCTAGGACATCGCGACACTGACTGGCATGACCACATCAAGCCATGTCATCTTGAATGTCTGAGATATGAAGAAGCTTATCCTCTTATTGACAAGGACGGTTCGTTTTCAAATGATATGGTATCTGATGGCTCAACAAATCCCATTTTACATGTGAGAAAGTTAATGCTTCTTATGGAAATCCAAAATTTGCATCAATTCAGGTGGCTAGCCCTATTCATTACTACAATGACTGGAATGGAAAACTCTTAGGTAGGCATCTTGACAAGGCTACAACATCACATCTAGACAAGGATGAGATATGCTTTCTTTTCATACTTTATGTCAAGCACAACATTCAAGGAGTTTACTCGTCGAGGCTATCGATTTTTGGGACGAGATCTAACACTTAGACCCCCCCTAACTCTTCTGCTCCAATCAACATGATACGAGCCAATAATCCCAACGAAACTGTGCTCTCATTGATTGCTCAAGTTAATGTAAGTGAAGAGACGATTCCTCATGATGTAAAGACACTTCCCAATAAAACACCTTTCAATCTGAAAGATATTGAGCTACGTGAAGACTTTGACGAATTCGAGGTCTACCACCAGTCGCTCTACCCTATTGAAACCAAAGTTGGGATACAATTATCCCCCGGGAAAATTCTAACACCCATCGCCAGAAGTGGTAGAGTTATTGGTCCACCCGAGCCTAATGCCACTAAGGAAGTTCTTCCTACTGATGTTAGCCAAACACGGGCTAAAGAGACCCCGTTGATTGAGCAGTTGAAATCTGTTCCAACTAAGATGAGCATTTGAGAATTATTTCTCACATCCTGATAGCATCACCAAGCCATTATCAAGAAGCTTATGGAAATTGAGGCCCCTACCCAATCAACACCTGAGGAAGTGTGTGCTTTTATAATAGATTTAAGTAAGCATCAGACTCCTGACATTTCCTTCACCCTTGAAGATCTGCCAAAGGAAGGCATCAATCATAACCGGGCATTGTACCTGCAAGCTTGTGTGTTGGGAAAGGTCATTCCATGCATCATGATCGGTAATGGATCGGCACTTAATGTGTGTCCCCATAAGATACTTCCAATCTTGGGAATACCTAAAAGCAAATGACGTGAAGTACGATTATTATTAAAGCCTATGACGATTCCAAAAGATCCGTCATTGGAACTTTCAAAGTCGAGGTCGATTTCGGAGAAATCTCCTCTGTGGTCACTTTCATTGTCATTGACATACCAATCACTTTCTCCCTTCTTCTAGGAAGACTATGGATCAACAATTTAAGAGGAGTCCCTTATACCCTACATCAATTGGTGAAAATTTCATACAATGGAAAAGTTATGGTTTCACTATTGCTTCCACACATGAAGAAGATATCAAGAATGTTGCTCAATGGTCTCCATGGGCCATTCAATACATGCAAAAATATCTCAAACTAGGTATGGGGTTAGGAGCACATGGACAAGGTGTTACCTCCTTTCAGATTAACCCTGGGGAATGGAAACCTAATGGCCTAGGTTTGACCGACAATTCTAGCATAAAAAAGGGGACAACTAACATGTTCATTAAAGCAAAAGAGGGACCATACAATGGAGAAACTCAAGCAATCAAAGTAAATGGAAATTGGGTCCCTGGATTTGAAATCTTCTCTAACATTGTGGATTTTTGAAAGTGAGGTCCTCAATCACTCCTTTAGAATGAGACACTCAAAAGGCTTCCACAAATAATCCTGTCCCATCAGATATAAGGAATTCTGAAGTTTAGGGGCTTATTGACAAAATAGCTCGTTTGATGAAGCTACACTTGAACGATCTGAGGCATAATCCTTCTTACAACACTTGTTTACCTATCCCCATCGAAAAAGGTAAGGAGAAGGTTGTTGATCCCCTCGAGCAAGTAGCTCGCGTAGCCCAATTTGCCCTATCTAAGGACAAATTATGCTCAACTGAAGATGAAGTAACTACTAGTAATGACAATAATGGTGAGGATGCCCTGATCGATGTACCATCATTGTTCGACGAGGACTATGTAGTTGATCCTCCACCCTAATAAGATGAATGAGTTAGCTTATTTGTTTGATTCTTTTTACTAACATTTCTACATTTTCATCATGGCATTCATCCTGTATTTTTAACATTTCAGATGCATTGACCAAAGAGATCAACCTGAACACTGAAATAGACCCGAAAATGGTATCCATTTATAGTGAGTTGTCTATCGACCAAGAGAGAGAGTTGACAAAATTACTGAAAGAACACGTGAAAGCTTTTGCTTGGTCTCATGAAGATATGCCTGGGATGGACCGAAAAATTGCGGAACATCAAATTGCCACTGATTAGAATATTTGACTTGTCAAACAGAAATTGAGAAGGTTACGACCTGAATGGGCTGAAAAGGTTAAGGAAGAAGTTGCTAAGCATATTAGGGGAAACTTCTTTGAAGTCGTGGAATATCCCAGTAGGTTGGCAAATATAGTGCCTGTTGCAAAGAAAGATGGAAGAGTTAGGGTCTGTGTCGACTTCAGAGACCTGAATAAGGCCACAGCTAAGGATGATTTCCCGCTCCCACATGTGGATGTATTGGTTGAGAGCATCGCTAGAGCAGCAATGTACTCCTTCATGGATGGATTCTTTGGGTACAATCAGATACTCATGAATGACAAAGACAAGATCAAGACAGCCTTCATAACGGAATGGGGGAATACAATCTTCGACTCAATCCAAAGAAGTGCGTGTTTGGTATAACCTCGCGCAAATTATTGGGGCATATAGTTAGCAAGAGAGAAATCAAGATCGATCCTGAAAAAGTCAAAGCCATTGTATAAATGACAGTGCCAAAAACTGAGTAGAAGTACGAAGTTTCCTGGAATCCCTCTGGTATGTCAGCCGTTTCATCGCTCGGTTCACAACAGTTTGCCCAATCTTCAAGTTGATCCTTTCCATCATTGATCGATGTACCATCACTGTTCGATGAGGACTATGTAGTTGATCCTTTCCACCCTAATAAGATGAATGAGTTAGCTTATTTGTGTGATGCTTTTTACTAACATTTTTGCATTTTCATCATTGCATTCATCCTGTATTTTTAACATTTCAGATGCATTGACCAAAGAGATCAACCTGAACACTGAAATTGACCTGAAAATGGTATCCATTTATAATGAGTTGTCTATCGAACAAGAGAGAGAGTTGACAAAAGTATTGAAAGAACACATGAAAGCTTTCACTTGGTCTTATGAAGATATGCCTGGGATGGACCGACAAATTACGGAACATCAAAGTCCCACTGATTCGAATATTCGAGCTGTCAAACAGAAATTGAGAAGGTTACGACCTGAATGGGCTGAAAAGGTTGAGGAAGAAGTTGCTAAGCATATTAGGGCAAACTTCTTTGAAGTCGTGGAATATCCCACTGGGTTGGAAAATATAGTGCCTGTTGCAAAGAAAGATGGAAGAGTTAGGGTCTGTGTCGACTTCAGAGACCTGAATAAGGCCACAACTAAGGATGATTTCCTGCTCCCATATGTAGATGTATTGGTTGAGAGCATCGCTAGAGCAACAATGTACTCCTTCATGGATGGATTCTTTGGGTACTATCAGATACTCATGAATGACAAGGATAAGATCAAGACGACCTTCATAATGGAATGGGGAATACAATCTTCGACTCAATCCAAAGAAGTGCGTGTTTGGTGTAACCTCGCACAAATTATTGGGGCATATAGTTAGCCAGAGAGAAATCAAGATCGATCCTGAAAAATTCAAATCCATTGTAGAAATGACAGTGCCAAAAACTGAGAAGAAGTACGGAGTTTCCTGGAATCCTTTCGGTATGTCAGTCGTTTCATCGCTCGGTTCACTACAGTTTGCGAATCAATCTTGAAGTTGTTAAAGAAGAACCAACCATTAGAGTGGAATAACCAATGCCAAGAAGCTTTTGAGAAAATAAAAGCTTACTTGCAAAATCCACCCATCCTGAAGCCACCCATTCCGGGTAAGCCATTGATCCTTTATCTCGTAATCGAGGAATCGTCTATTGGGGCAATTCTAGCTCAAGAACACGATGATGGAAAAGAGTACGCTATCTACTATCTAAGTAAGAAGCTGTTGGAGTATGAATCTCGCTACTCGTTGTTAGAAACGACATGCGCTGCAATGGTCTTGTTAACCAAGAAGCTAAGCACTACTTCCAATCCTATTGCGTCAAAGCTATTGTTAAAGTTGATCCAATGAGATATCTCTACCAAACACCGTCACTCACAGGAAAACTATTCCGTTGGTTGTTGCTCTTATCAGAATTCGACATCGAGTATGTTACTTAAAATACCATTAAAGGACGCGTCGTCGCTGAATTCTTAGCTAATCAACCCATTGATTCAGACTACGTTGAAAGCTTAAACTTTCCTGATGAACAATTGGCTATCAACTCTCAAGAGATCAAGAAATGGACAATGTACTTCGACGGTGCCGTCAACAAGCGAGGGGCAGGACTCAGAGTTATTATCATTAGGCCTCAGGGTGAGATCATTCCATTGTGAAAAAGACATGATCTTGAACTACCAACAATGGAGATGAATACGAAGAATGCCTATTTGGGATGACTTCCCTGCTTACAATAAAGGCGGATCAAGTTGAGATCATAGGCAAATCATCATTGGTCATCAGGCAAGTCACCGGAGATTGGGACTTGAAGGAGGAATCTCTCATACCATACTTAGAAGCCATATGGACAAAAGCAACATTGTTTAATTTATGTGAGTTTTGATACATACCTCGTGATGAGAATCAAATGGCCGATGCTTTGGCTACTCTAGCATCTATGTGGGAGAATCCATAAGAATGACCCTTCAGACCACTACTTGTTGAAGTAGCTAAGACCCCTTGCCACCTTCTCAATATCAATGTTGAAGAGCCAGAAGGTGAAGAGCCTTGGTACAAGGCCATTTCCCAACATCTCAAAGATTGCTCTTATCCAGATAAAGCTAGTGAATCCGATAGAACAACCCTACGGAGATTGGCTATCCAATTTAGACTGATTAATGAAGAACAGTTTAAGCAATCCGCTGATGGTGTGCTTCTCAAATGTCTTTCGCAAAAAGAAGCCCAACAAATGATTTGAGAGGTTCACGCTGGAGCCCGCGGCCCACACATGTATGGAGTAATGTTGGCCATGAAAATCCAAAGAATGGGATACTTTTGGTTAATGTTCGCCACTTTTCTAATGGTAATTTTTAAATATAAATATAAAATGAACAAGTGGTGTTGTCAATACAAAAAAATTTATTACAAAAGTAGAAAAATGATGATAAATGCAAGTATACAGTTGCGATGTAGTTTTAAAAGATATCGATCCCACAGGGAAGGAAGGAAATATAATAAATCAATTTGAAAGACTTATGAATATATAAAATAAAATAAGTTGATAAAAGTGTTGGATAATTTAGAGGAAAGCGGGTATAAAGTGGAGAGTACAAATATACAATTGAAAAAAACTTTTTAAGTAAAATTCTAGATAGTAGAAATTAGTTATAAGAAAATCTTTTACAATATAACTTTTTTTAGAATTGATTCTTCACTTCATAACACACAAGATAATCACTATAGAATCCACATGAAATGACTTTTCCAATCCTAGTGTATGTATGAATCTAGTCAGTCTCAAAAGCACTAAAAAATAATCAATCTAGTGACACGGCTGTGAACATGAGTCACTTGATTGTGAACATGACAACTAGATTAATGAACATGCGCACTGGTTTTATACCAAGTTAGGCCTCTAACGAAGCCTGGTGTTTAGGAATCGCCAGTTAATTAAATTATTTCAGGTCAATTAAGAAAACCCTAAAAATGTAACCAGAGAAGGGTTTGGGGAACATGTCATGATTTTTGTGTTGGACTAAATGTAATGCAGGTGAAAGGTGTTTTTTAGTTATTTGAATTGAAACCCGTAATTAATTACAGATTGGCCTACATATCCCATATTGAATAGGGAAATCACAGTCAATGTAGTTCAGAAAAATGCCTATTGAAAGGCAAGGGATGCTTTATGCATCAAGGTGGGCTTTTTAGCCGAGTTGGGTTTATTTTACCAATTTTATTTATAGACTTTAAGTCTCAATGCTTCTTTTGAAGGCTTTAATGCAATGTGATTGTGCACCTAAATTCATTTTAGGGTTTAGTTGAAATGGTGTGACTTTATGTCAAAAGTTGATTGATTGTTGGTGTACCTAAATTCATTTCAGGGTTTAATTTCATGTTGAGTGTGGCTTTATGCCGATTGATTGATGACCTAGCTCCAATTTAAG
>CAOJBJ014955397.1:0-13853 GCA_948291685.1 Euphorbia celastroides | reverse complement strand
AGATAAAATAATGAACTCACTCGCAAACAAATAATTAATTGTTTAACAATGAAAAATGAGTTATTTTACGAGCATTTCATAAATAAATGTGGTAATGAATGCTTAAATTTTAAATTAAAGTTTTAAGATTGAATCACTATTGAAACTTAGCTTTAGCTAATTAAAACTTACATGAACATGTTTTCAAATCCTATTATATTGCCATATAATTTGTAAACCTTCAATCAAAATTTAGTAAAAGAAAAATGAAAACCAAAAAAATGTAGTTAATTTAATTATGCTTTTAACGTATCCAAATCTTATTTAAAAAATAGAAATATGAAAAATAAAGAAAAGAAAAAGAAAAGTAATAAAAAAAATTGATTAATATTTTCCACAACTAAAATAAGGCAAAAGAGTTTGATTAAAAAGTAATTAAATGGAAAATGAAATAAAGGGTAAATATATCAACATAAATATTGTTTGAATGGAAAAGTTAAAATATATAACATAGGGAGGTCATAGTTGGATGGAAACAAAACATAAGGAGGTATAAATTATTTTGAAAAAAATAAGGGATGTACTAGTATATTATGTCATACTTTAAAGAGCTTATAATTATTTTTTTTTATTTATAATGAAATTATTCTTTCAAATAAGTTACATGCTTATTTGATCATGTCGTAAAGTTACCCATTATTTATTTCAATTCATCAAATTGAATGTGAATTTTAACACTTTGATATTACTATGAATGAGTTCATGGCAACATCGAGCATATCAATATTTGTAATAAATTATTAAAAGACTAAGAGTCTGCTTGGTATTGTTGTTAGAGCTAATTATTCCTAAAAGTTGGCCGTACAAACTTTTCATAAAACGTCTTATTTTAGATTTGGATGACACGTTCTTGTTTTTATATTAATAAGTTGAAAACTGCCAAAACTCTTTTTTCTAAACTAAAATCTACTGTTTTTAAGAAAAGCTTTGAAACAAAGCTTTCAGATAAAGCAGGTCGAGAAAAGCAATGCCAAACAAACACTAATTAAAAGTATACCATGAAAGGATCCAGTCCCACGTTAACAGTAAATTGAAATCAAATAATTGAAACCTATGATGCAAGATTATTTATAAAGAGTCACCAAGTGACGACTAGGCGGATCGATCTAATCTCGTGTTACATAATATATACCCGTATCAATATTTTACTCTTTAAGTAATCAACTAATATACAAGTTTGTAGTCTTATGCCCTGTTCTCTTCACCTTTAATTTAGTTCAGTTTAGTTAAGTTAAATTCAGTTTAGGTCACGTTCATTAATTTTAATTGAAAAAGTAATGTAAAAAAATTAAGTTCAGTTTAATTCAAGTCCATTAAGTTCAATTTTGTTCAGCTCAATTAAATTCAAGTTTTACAAGTTGAAGAGAACAGGGCCACAAAACAATTATGTGACTAATTATTTTAGGATTTGTCTAATATCATGTATTTTTTTTATCATAGAAACATTTTTTTATTACTCCCTCCATTTTCAAGTTGTCATAGAACCAAAAAATATATATTATTACAACATAAAAAATGTCTAATTTATTTTTATATAATTGACACAGCGAAATATCGAATAGGATGAAAAACGAAAAATAAACCAAGCTCAACAATTAAATCCTAATTGCCGATGAATGCAGAAAAGTGACAAAACAAGCCGTCTGAAATTCTATTCAATCAAAAACTAACTCAAACAAGCAACAAAATAGCCCTTGAATAGTCTTGATTTAATAGAAGACATAACAAACAAAATTACTTAATAGTCTTCAAACTAAATAAAATAATAAAACTCGTCATAAATAGAAAAACGTCATTTTGAGGGTCTAAACGATGTTTTTTGGGCCTGAGAGGGTGGAGCTCACGGAAAAGCAATTACTCTTGCTCATAATGTCGTTTCCGATGAAAAAACTCTACTCTTGCGTGAAAGTCTGACCCTTTTTGAAACAAACCCGAAAGAATAAATCTTGTAATCCGCCTTCTTTAGATAAGCTAGAGCCCTCTCATCTACATCAATAATTTCCTTTATTCATAAATATTTATTTAAATTATTTAATCTATACATTTATTAAAATGAGATGAAGTTGGAATAAATTGAGGCTGTGTCCAGTGTGGGGAAACTTTACAGGAGTCCTAGTCATTTTTTTCAATTTGGACCCATTTTTATTTTGTAGAGTTGCAATCGAGTTGAGAAGTTCGAGATCGGCTCGGTCTAAGCTCAACAAAAACTCGTTTTGATAAAAGTTCGACTCGAATTCAAGATCAGCTTGAGATATTATTCAGTCAAGCAGAACTTTTTAAACTTTAACTTAAAAGTTTTTGAGTATGCTCGAATAATTTTTTAAATACTTTATAAAAAATGTTGTTGACATCATACATTGAAAATATAGCACATCTTTATATAAAAAAAAAAAGAAAATATAGCAATTCTCCATAAGTTTTAATTTTTTAATATTCGTGATTAAGAAAGATATATAAAATTTTCATATTTATCATTATCCTATCACTCTTAAAAAATCACTTACCTAATAATTTAATAAAAAAACGGTCACTGTGTAACTTTTTTATATCAAAAACCGTTTTCTTTAGGGATAACTTAAAAAACAACTCTTGTGGTTTGAACTTTTCTCAAAAACATCTTTGAGGTTCAAAACCCATCAAAAGCACCCTTGAGGTTTGGTACCGTTATAAAAAACAAACTTTTCCATTATGGATTAAATGCTGACGTGGCAGAGGGCCATTTTTGTCCAAAATATTTTTTAACCTAAAAACCTATTTACCTTAATAATATAACCATTTACCCATATGCAACCCTAACCCATCCATATGTGTCCCTAACCCTGGTTGTCGCCGGCGCCGAGAAACAATTTTCCGGCGACAACCCAAAACCTTATGCTCCTCCCCCGTCTATCTCTCTCCTAGCATTTTCCGTTGGAATCTCGCCGGTAATTCGAGACCTGTCAAATACCCGTTGCAACTGCTGCCTTTTCATCACCGTTCACCCTCAAATCTGAAAATCGCGTCTGCCTATCTCTCCTCATATCTGAAACCGCATTTTCCGCCGAGATTTCATTTCGGGGAGAGAGAAACGTCGGATCAGATTCGCTGAGATCCATTGTCACCGGTGAGATCTCCACTAGAAAACGACGAGATGCGGACGGAAACGGCAAGATCGACGGTGGCAGCATTTAGACGGAAATACAGCGGCGAGATTTGGACTGACAGTGATGGGATCTTGTTTTCCGACATTGTTGGCTTTTTCAGCGTGTTTCCTGACAATGAGAAGGAGAAAGATGGAAGAAAGTGGCCGGAGAAGCGTTTTCCAGTGTATTTGCTGGTCGCCGGAGAAGCGCCAGCCGCGGCTGGGACTAGGGTTACGGTAGGAGGTGGGCTAGGGATAAGTACTGGTTATTTGGGTTTGGATTTAAGTGTGTATTAGGGTTGAATATGGGTAAATGGATTTGGTTAAGTGGGTAAAAGGGTTTTTAGATTAAAAAATATTGTTTGGACTATTTTACCCTTTTGGCACGTCATAATTTAACCTTTAATGGATGGAAAAGTGTGTTTTTGATAATGGTCTCAAACCTTAGAGGTGTTTTTGATGAGTTGTGAACTTCAGGAGTGTTTTTAGCAAAAATCCAAACCAAAAGAATTGTTTTTAAAGTTATCCATTTTCTTTATTTTATTTGTTGAATTATCTATTCTATGAATACATCAAATTTTATTATGAAAAGTGTGTATTTAAAAAAAATGTAGGTAAGATATCTATCGTATATATAACTCGTTTAGAATGGTAAACTCATAGCCACATTTGTCCACGAGTTCGAATTGCTCCAAAATATTTGAAGCTCGAGATAAGGTTTGAGTGGAACGGAACTCAATTGACTTTATTTTCAAACTGAGTCTAGCTTAAGTAGGTTTTATCCTGGTTTATCTGGAGGTCTAGTCATGGGTGAGCATGGAACATATGGTGCAGAACTCACATCGTCAGTGCCGTACACGTGGCAAGCAAAGTACGGATTCCAGCTAGTATTCCCACTAGAGCAGTTCATTACAAAACGAACGCGTAACGTCAAAAGGCTCAAAACCTCTGATTCAGAAAAATATGTAATTTACAAAATTAGGAAGAAAATTGCAAAATTTTAAGTATGAGTTTTTAATTTATTGTCCTAAAATCGAAGGACGATTTTGACCAATAGAAACATGAACAGCCTTTAACTAGTCATAATGGTTTGTTTATACTATTGCATTATCCAAGCTTCATGGAAACCTGAGCAGACAGAACACTGTTTCTTTGACAAACACCACATTACCCGTAGCATTCAACCGAGACAATTTCAAATTTTTATTGCTCTAGATTTTTTAAATAGCTCGCCTTCATCAAACACGAGATATCTATCATTTTTACTGAACAACATTGGAATTAAGAAAATATTTTTTAATAATTAAATTGAATAGAAATTAAATACAGACTAATGTAAAGACTGAACGGGGAAATAACAAAGTTGGAATAAAGTGGAGGAGGGTAACATTTTTTTATTTTCAATTCATTTTTCATTCAGTTCAGTTCGATTCAATTTAATTCAGTTTTAATTTCATTCAGTTTTTTCAAGTTGTGCTTCATCAAGCTTCCATTAGAAGTATAGTAAGTGTCATTAAATTTCAGTAACTATCAATAAATTTGAAATGATTTTGATCATCATTTAATTATTTTCATATAAGTTTTAATAAGTATCAAATAAGTTTCACTCGACAACGTTAAAATAAATTTTAGTTTCAGTTCAATTTCATTTACTCCAGTTTAATTCTGCCATTAACCATTTAATCCAAAACAACAAACTAAATATTCAAATTTTGTCAGGATTCATGAAATATATGGAGTGTGACTTATAAAACGAATGAACAAAAATTTTAAAACCAATTGAAGAGGTGGGTGTGTGGGTGCCCCGCTTATATAAAAGTGCTAGATAATATATATTTATATTTTTTGGATAAATATATATATTTATATTCAATCATTTATCATAGTAGCTTTCAGTAGTCACTTTCCCACCTATTTCCCTCATCTCTACGGCTCAAATTCCATCAAATTTAATTTTCCAATAAAAATAATAACGCATGCATCACGGGAAAAATTTGAAGTCATAAAAATTTTAAATTAAATTTACATCTGCTGTTGGAATCTAATATAAATGCTACCAACTCTGACTTTTGAGATCCGACCTCTTTACAAACTTAGGTTAGAAATTCAAATAACTATTTATTTGGGATAACTAATATACTGAGCCACTGACTCATTAGTTGCTGCTTTTAATAAATCTGACCGATTGCAGTACTTCTTCACGCTAAACCCACTCGCATTTGATTATAGATTTATTTGAAGCTTTTAGAAATTTTAATTTATACAAAATTAAATATTATATGTTTGAAAGTAATGTATACACTATTATGTTGCATTGATCCAATAAATTCTTAAAAATATGCATCCGCCTATACATATAAGATTTAGAAAGAACTTGGCAATTTAAAGCGTATAAAATAATTTTCCACGATCATAGGGTGTATTTGTTTAAGTTCTTGAAAGGTAATACTCCTAAAATAATTTTCCACGATCATAGGGTGTAGTTGTTATTGAGAAGTCTATAATTCCTAAATAATAGCGAAAATTTTTCTCATAGCGTGTTTTTTTATTATTAAGAAAATTAAATAATACATTAAATTCCATGCTTGTTAGTTACACTGATGCATAATCTTATTTTCCTTTTAATAAATTAAGGCGTGGGTTTGCCTAAATTCTATAACTCCATCATAATGTATGAGTTGTTTGTTTGGGAGCCGAGTGAAAGAGGTATCAACTGAACTCACTGCTCCCCGTGGGCATACTTACTTTGAAACATGGAGATTCGCGTAACTCTTAATTTAGCCCAAAATATTATTTCATTAAAATCTGTACGTTTTTTTTTTATTTTGTTATTTCTCAGCTGCTAGCTTCCTTATTTTGTTATTTCTCAGCTGCTAGCTACCTTATTTTGTTATTTCTCAGCTGCTAGCTACAAATAACTACTTACACCTAACACCAAAGTGCACAAACAAAACAAACGTTCGGTCAATATTTCAATTATTGATTCATGCTATGCGTTTATGAAAGATGTTTGTTTATTTATGCATAAGTTGTTGATCGATGGTAGTTTGGTATTTGTGAGGTAGATTCGATTATCACAAAAATATATGTGGTCAAAATTATTCAACTCCAGATGTAAATATGTTTGGTTCCACTTTCACTAAAGACCGTTATCATTGCTTTTGCACAATTTAATAGTTTACCAACACAGCTTAATTCCATTAATTCCATGCTGCTGCAGTGATAAATGCATAAACCATACCTTTTTTAGATTCAAACACAATTATAGATATTGCAGTGATTCTTGCTTGGTTGGGTTTCAATTCATCGTAATATTGTCCTAAAGGGTGGAGAATTGCTGATCACCAGTCGGTTTTGCGAAATGTAATGTTAGATCTCTTATAAACTTCTATAAGAGCACAAGTTTGTTTTTTGAAATTGTGAATGGAGAAAATTAAATTAGAAGAATTACCTCTGATATGAGTTTTGCAATACTTTCTTCTTATAAGTCGACCGGTAAGTCGATATTATAATATGGAGTATAAAGAAAAAATGTAGAGAAAATTGGAAGGGAGAGGGAACAAGAGATAATGAGAATTTATATTAAGCTCCCGACATTTTACACTATTCCTTTATCTAAAGGTTGAAATTTAATTTACACTTAATTAAAACTCATTTATTACACATTCAATGGTCAGATCGAGGAAGGGTGTAAAAAGCCGGACGTTCAATATAATTTCCCATAATAATGACATGTTTCCCACGATAAATTAGCAACTTTAGTGCTTTCAATTTTAAACCACTCAGAATTTTGCAATATATGTAGCCAATGTATTATGAATAATGCTTCTTCTTTTTTGGGATCGTATTAGAAAAATTAAATAATTCATTAATTACATTATTCCATATCAATTTTCTTCATAAACGTTCTCTTATAAGTTTTTACTTCGACTGACAACTATTTATTCGCTAATGATTTCATGAATGCGATTAAAGTTCATTAATTCGTTTTGAGTTACCTAAATAGAAATTAGAATTGTACATAAATTGGTCCAATCAAATGTTTCTGTATATATATGGTCGGAAAAGGATTTTCTAAAGTTGAGTAACTCAATTTTAGAGTAAAATTGGAACCATCTCAATCCTTCAATTAGTAATGAAAGACCTTAATTAAAAGTGTGTAGTTTTTATCTAGAAGAGATAAAAGACAACTTTACTTTAAAATTGAGAAGTGAACTCCAATCCATATATAATCAGTGAATTTGGGAACATTGAGAACATTATGAAAGGCAAATTATGATTCTGGTGGTAAAAATGTGCATCGGAAAATGTAAGTAATGATATTAAATAAATTTCATCATTTTCTCAACATTAAAATGTCAGAACAAGAAATGGCTAATGATCACTTTCTGTATTCTAGAAGAAATTAGCCTACTTTAGCAACTTTTTTTGTCGGGCATTTGATTTCATTTTTCTGTACCGGAACAAATATCTTGCTCTATCTCCAAAGGAAAATTACATTCTTTTCTTAACACTTTCATGGACACCATGCTAAAATGTTGTTTGAGCTGTCCTAACAAATAGTTTTGTTTTTCAAAAGCCCTTTTTAAGGTATTCATGTGCATTTTTACAATTAAACTTGATCAGTTTTCAAATAAAATATAGTTTTTTTCTAAAAGAAAAAAAGTCTAGCAATTTTTTTGAACCTTGATCGAAACAATTTCCAAATAAAATTGTTAAAAACTGGAATAACTCCACATCAACACTCTCAACTTTTATCGGCAAAAATATACGATAAATTGTTGTAGACAAAAACCAGTGCATGACACAATTGCTCATCGTTTCCTTTTTTACTAACTGTTTTTTAGACAATAATGAAATGAGACGCCCTTCAAATTATGGGTAATTTTTTTTTTATATCTAGTTTCTAAACTAACACTTGTTATAGACTTAGTTACAAGACAAAACTATTTCAAACTTAATGCTATTAATCTATGTTTAGGAAGTGAAATTTCAATTTTTTTGAAAAGGTAATAATAATATCTATTAAATACTTGTTTCATATGCAAATGATTAAAAACATAAACATTACAATTAGTGAAAAGGACATGATATCAAATGTTCTTGTGTTAGGGTTAAACAAACTTCGACCAAATTTCCACTCTGTTCTTGTTTGGTTGACCAAATATTAACAAAACTCCCATTATTATATGATTAACTACATGTCTATTTATACAGACCAAGCATGTCTGTACTCAATCTATAATAATGATAATGCCACAAGAGTAAACAATACAAGCAAACCCAGCAATCAAATTGTCCCAAACCGACGTCGTAGTCGCTTTTGACTGTTATTGACCGTCTATCCTTTTCTTTGGTCTCTTCTCTGCCGTTGATTTTGTAGACTTTTCCACCATATTGTTCTTCTTTTAACGGTGTACAATAGACACACACAGCTACTCAATCATTTAGTAGCCTTGAATTACAAACATACTAATTAGATTCCGAGTTAATGACTTTTTATCACAATAAAACTTACTACTTCATGCTGAGTTTTTTTACTTCCATTTGTCCCTTCGATTTAACTTGTAATCAAAGTCCATTTTGATGCTCAGTTATCTTAATCTTACTGTGATTTTGTTGGTTATGCAACAAATTCGTAAATGTCACTAATGATATGTCCCTTTTATACTGAAAATTACAGGCAAAAGGGTTGCTTGTAGGCTATAGCTCGATGAATTCCAAAGAATCAATTCAATTCAATAAATCTAAGATAAAACGGAATTATTCATTCTGTATTGGATAATTTAACGCCCGTTACTTTTTCTATTAATTTCAAATATATTCAGTTGGAATATTTTTCTTTTACTAAAAATAAAGTTAGAAATAAAATAATGTACAAGGAGAATGGTACCGCCCAAAATCAATCCAAATCAAACAAAAGAAAACTTCCAAATTGAACCCAGAGTGTACTGAACTTGGAAATTAAGATCAAAACATGACAAAATTGTTACTTTTCTGTGTTTTTTTTCCCACGTAATTTTGTTTTGATACTGTTATTGCGGCTTTTTTATATAGTTGGTTGATAGCGGTTCCTTACTTTCTTCAGCGGTGATATTTGGAAATTATGGATATAGACAAAGTTTAAAATGTAGGCAATTAGTTTTTTACTTCCATGTGATGAACTAGATTACAGTGTTTGGCATTTGTATTTCTGAAACAATTCAAATGAAGATAAAATATCAATATAGAGGATGCATTTTCTTTTCATAATTCTGTTCAAATGAATTAATCTCTATATATAATTTTTAAATGTGGAAAATAAAACCACTATTCTCCTGCTACATACTTTTTCTTAATAAATAAAAATCTTAATTTGTTAAACTCGCTATTAAATTAATAAGTCAAATCTATTTATCCTTTTGTGAACTCACTTACTAGGTGAGCTGGACAAAACAATATTAACTTTATTTAAGATAAAATTACTTTAATTACTCTATTTTTAGGAGTGTATAAAAACAGAAGGATTAATTAAACGATTTAAAATTCTACGATAAATTTTGATTTGTATTATTGTACTTCTATTCACTTAATAAGAGTTAGAACAATACACGGTTTTACCGATTCAACCTATATCACATTTTCAATTACGGATTAAAACAACTTTATATCTATCTTTCAACTGTGTAAAAACAGATCTACCACATCAACAAATTAAAATATTTAGACTAATAGAAAATAGAAGTAATGTTATATAGTTGGAAGTTGAAACTATGTAGCAGCTCATGATCAGTTAGAATGGCTGACAATGTAACAGTTGAGCCATATTATCAAGATCAAATCTAGTTATAAGAGCAATTAAACTAAAGAAACAAAAAATACAAATCTCAAACAGAAAAACAAGAAAAAGAGTAAAATTAGAAAAAAAATTTAATAATTATACTGTAAATTAAAGCCGAGCACACTCAATTTCCAAAATCACACTCCCAATTTCCAACTCTCCTTTATAACAACAAACAAAACCAACCTCATCTCAACAAAAAAAACCAAACTCATCTAGTTCCCTCTTTGTCTACCTGTCTTTCGTCTCCATTGGAGACCCAATTTCCCCCATTTCCCCCTCTGTAATTCCAGCCATGTTTCTCCTCTTCATCTTCTTCATTTCCCTTTCCCCCCCTTCTCTTTCCCTAAATCAAGAAGGCCTCTACCTCTACCAGGCCAAGCTCTCTCTTTCCGACCCGGATTCCGCCCTCGGATCCTGGTCCGACCGAGACGAAACCCCTTGTTCCTGGTTCGGTGTCGGCTGCGACAATTTAACCAACTCCGTCACTTCAATTGACCTCTCCAACAGAAACGTCGGCGGCCCTTTTCCGGCGATCCTCTGCCGCCTTCAAAATCTCACATTTATCTCGTTTTTCAACAACTCCATTAACGACACTCTTCCCCTCGAGATTTCGGCCTGTAAATCTCTAAAGCATCTGGATCTCTCGCAAAATTACCTCACGGGTACTTTGCCCCACACTTTGCCGGACATTTTTGAGCTCACTTATCTTGATTTGACGGGAAATAATTTCTCCGGCGACATTCCGGAGTCTTTTGGCCGGTTTCAGAAGCTCGAGGTTATTTCGCTGGTGTATAATTTGCTCGATGGGGTGGTTCCTCCGTTTTTGGGGAATATTAGTACTTTGAAGATGCTTAATTTGTCTTACAATCCCTTTTCTCCGAGCAATATTCCGCCGGAGTTTGGGGATTTGGCTAATTTGGAGATTTTGTGGCTCACTGAGTGTAGTCTGTACGGTGAGATTCCGGAATCGCTTGGCCGGCTGAAGAAATTGAAGGATTTGGATCTTGCAATCAATAATCTGGTTGGGAGTATCCCGAGCTCACTCACTGAGTTATCCAGCGTGTTTCAGATTGAGCTGTATAATAACTCGCTCACCGGCGAGTTGCCTCCGGGGATGGGTAAAATGACCGCATTGAGGCTGCTCGATGCGTCGATGAATCAATTAACCGGAAAAATCCCAGATGAGTTGTGCGGTTTGCAGCTGGAAAGTTTGAATCTTTACGAAAATCAATTCGAGGGGAGTTTGCCGGAGAGCATAACGAATTCAACTCGGTTGTACGAACTCAGGCTGTTTCAGAACAAACTCACCGGCGAGTTGCCCAAAAACCTAGGTAAAAACTCTCCCCTTAGATGGCTCGATGTTTCAAACAACAAATTCACCGGCGAATTACCGGAGAATTTGTGTGCTAAGGGAAATTTAGAGGAGCTGTTAGTGATTCACAATTCATTCTCGGGTTCCATTCCGGATACCCTAAGTGAATGCCGGAGCTTGACCCGAGTCCGGCTGGGTTTCAACCGGTTTTCCGGCGAAGTCCCATCTGGGTTCTGGGGTTTGCCTCGGGTGTATCTCGTAGAGCTTGTGAACAACTCGTTTTCCGGCGAGATTGCTAAAACAATAGCAACGGCAAGAAATTTGTCCCAATTGATTTTGGATAACAACAATTTCAACGGCTCTATACCGGAGGAGATTGGCTGGTTACCAAATCTGGGCTCGTTTTCTGCTAGTAAAAATCAGTTCAGCGGACCATTGCCGGCGAGTATAGTCAATTTGAAGCAGCTGGGGAGTCTAAATCTTAACCGTAATTCCCTTTCGGGCGAGCTACCAAGGCGAATTGATTCATTGAAGAAACTAAATGAGCTTAATTTGGCAAACAACGAGCTTTCGGGCACAATCCCTGATGAAATTGGAAGGTTGCCGGTGCTTAACTATCTTGATTTGTCAAGCAACCGATTTTCGGGTGAAATCCCATTAGATCTGCAGAATTTGAAGCTCAATGAGCTCGATTTGTCGAACAATAGACTGACCGGAGAAATTCCCCCTCTATTTGCTAAGGCAATGTACAAAAACAGCTTCCTCGATAACCCGGGTTTGTGCGGTAGCATTGAGGGCTTGTGCACTGGCAATGGCGACAGAAAAGGCCAAGGCTATGTTTGGTTGCTTAGGTCCCTTTTCATTCTTGCTGCTTTAGTCCTTGTTATTGGCCTACTTTTGTTCTACTTCAAGTACAAAGCTTTCAAGGCTGCTAGAGCAATCGACAAGTCCAAATGGACATTAATGTCATTCCACAAATTGGGTTTCAATGAATTCGAAATCCTCGCCTCTCTGGATGAAGATAATGTAATCGGGACCGGTTCATCTGGGAAAGTCTACAAGGTTGTCTTAGCCAATGGCGATGCAGTTGCTGTGAAGAAACTTTGGGGTGGAGCTAAGAAGGAAATCGAAGAAAACGATGTTGAAAAAGGCGAAAAGGGGCAGAATCTGGATAACGGATTCGAGGCAGAAGTTGAAACACTAGGCAAGATTAGGCACAAGAACATAGTGAAGCTGTGGTGTTGCTGCACTACTAGAGATTGCAAGCTTTTGGTCTATGAATATATGCCGAATGGGAGTTTAGGGGATTTGTTACATGGAAGCAAAGGCGGGTTACTCGATTGGCCAACTCGGTATAAGATCCTGCTCGATTCTGCTGAAGGACTGTCTTATTTGCACCATGATTGTGTTCCTCCTATTGTTCATAGAGATATTAAGTCCAACAATATCTTGTTAGATGGAGATTTCGGTGCTCGGGTTGCTGATTTCGGGCTAGCCAAGGCTGTTGATTCTACCGGGAAGCCTAAATCTATGTCTGTAATTGCTGGATCTTGCGGTTACATTGCTCCAGGTTAGCAACACTTTCAATCTAGTTTATTTGTTTTGGGTTTGTGATTTCGGAAATTAGTTTTTCATGTGTGGATCAAAAGGGTCAGTGAATATGAGTTAAAGTTGTTAACTTTGTGCAGAATCTGACATTAACGTAGTATCTTGGACCTACTTAATGCCTTATGTAAAGATTAGGCCTTTAGTTGCAATTTACAGATCAAATTACTGAATCAAAATCTAATTTGGTTATCCTCTTATCTTTATTACAGAATATGCTTACACTCTTCGGGTGAATGAAAAGAGCGATATTTACAGCTTCGGGGTGGTAATTCTCGAGCTAGTCACTAGAAGAAGGCCCGTTGATCCCGAGTTTGGGGAGAAAGATCTAGCAAAATGGGTGTGCACTACATTAGACCAAAAAGGAGTGGATCATGTAATTGACTCAAATCTTGACTCTTGTTTCAAAGAAGAAATCTGCAAAGTCCTCAACATTGGCAACCTTTGCACAAGCCCTTTACCGATCAATCGCCCTTCAATGAGACGGGTTGTAAAAATGCTGCAAGAAGCTGGAGGCGATAATTTTGCAGCCTCAAAAAAAGACGGGAAATTGACGCCTTATTACTATGAAGACACGTCAGATCATGGAAGTGTAGCTTGAGAACTGGAGTATTGAAAGTTTTGGTGACATTAAAGGAGTGAAATACGTGCTCTCGTTTTCGGGTTCTCCGGTTAGTTGCATTGCTGACTCGTGAATTGGGAGACGAAAAAGAATGGGATAAGTTTATTTAAATGCAAAGAATGAGCTGTTGGTGTGTCCCATTGTAAAGTTGAAATGATGTGTTTGAATGGCCAAAGGGCCCTGTGTAATTGTTTAGGTGATTTTGGTGTAGGTGTGATTAGTTTTTCTAATGTTTTGTTCTGGGTTTTTATTTGAAATGAAAGTGGTCCATTGGTATTTAATTTTAGTGTTTCTACGCGTTTGACATCCAAAATGGAATAAATGGTTATAG
>CAOJBJ014951882.1:0-12638 GCA_948291685.1 Euphorbia celastroides | reverse complement strand
TTTTAGAATTTTACAAAAAAAGACTAACCACAAGGTATGTTTTTGAAAACTTGTATTTTTTATAATATTACAAAAGTTATTTCAAAAAATTCAACATTCATATATTCTAACTATATTATTTTGTGAATTATTTATCAAAATATGAGTAATTTTCATAAATGTTTTTATTTTATTTTGATTTTTTAAAGTTAGAATCGATTTTTAATTAAAATAAATATCAAAACATCTAAAAAAAATCTAAAATTCATCACTAATGTGTATTTTATTTGTATAAAAAAACTTGCAAAATTTCACTTCAAAATGGTGAAGATTACCCTTTCGAATGTGGTTTCAAAATTTTGAGAATGATATTTTTGCAAAATTCTGAAACCTCAAGGGTGTTTTTGTAAAAAAATAAACCTGAATGGTGTTTTTGAGAATGAGCGAAACCTCAAGGGAGGTTTTTGAAGTTATCCCAAAAATCTATATTCAAAACAATGTTCGAAGAATAACTAGATGCTAGTTAGATGGTAGAAACTTTATTATTCGTGATATATAACAAATCGTATTGTCAAACTACTTTAATGTACCCAATTTTTACCAATAAAACTATTTTTTTATGTGTAAAAAGATTTAAATTATGTTTATTTTAAATATTTGTATCTTTAAAATTAGAGTTTAGGCTCTACCTAGGCGAAAAAAATCGGATTAGGCGGTACTAAATCGGCCGAACGTCTGGAAGCGCCCTAAGAGCCCAAAATCGGACGGCAAACCCAAAAATAGAACCTACACGGGACCTAAACGGAACTAAACGGGGATTTTTAAATGATTGTTTGAAATACTCCTAAAACCTACTATTTATGTTTCAACTTCCAAGCATTAACCAACAATGATTTAGTTAAAACTATTCAACCAATGGATAAAATTTTTTAGAAATTCCTTTTAATATAGAGCTTCGTAATTGTGACCCTTATGACCCTTATATGTGCAGATAGTTTGTCCGTTTCAGGGGCGGATCCTGAGGGGGTCACGACAGGTCGACCGACCCCTCAAACTTCCAAGAAATATATGAATTAATATTTTTTAATAATATATAATTTATCTATATTAATAAATCATAGTTTGTAGAATATATGGTAAAAGAGGATAGTGAATATCTAATTAATCTAAATGTTATCATAATATACTAACATTTATTTTACTATTCACCAAAATATATTGTTATAATTGCTACTTATATGAGCTTAGTGTGATGACTATTAATATTGAGAGTAGTTGAATTAGTATTCTTCGTAAAGTGAATATGTAATTAATTTAAATTGTATCATCAATCTTCATTTTGTATATATCACAAAATTAAAAATAAGTTGTCATCATATTTATATTTTACATTCAGAGTATATCTAAAGTTAGTGGTATATATAAAACTGATTGGTTTAATAAATGAAGATTAAACATTAATTCTAGTATATATATAAAACATTATATATATATATATATATATATATATATATATATATATATGAATATAACTCGACCTCCAGCTATATTTAACTGGCTCCGTCACTGGTCAGCTTTAATAAAAGCTTGTAAGGTTATTAGAACAATTCATGATTAGTTCATTTTATTTTATTTTTTTTGGGAATGTTAGTTCATTTTTCTTTAAAGCAATTTGGACAAAAACAGAAATTCTAAAAACCATTTTTGTCTCTGAAAATTGTTTCGAGTCAAAATTAAATTTAATAAATATTTTTTTCGGTGTAAAATGTTTGTCTTTTTAGAATATAGTTCATTTTCTCTTTTGTTTGTCACTTTAGAATTTCAATGCATTATTCAACATTTTTTTCCTCTTTTACTCTTATATTAATTAAAAAAAGATTAATAATGAATGAAGTTATAATGAGTAATAATTAAGAAGAGAAAGAAAAGTCAAGAACTAAATTAATTATTTTAACAAAGTAATAAATATTTTATTATTTTCGGTGAAAAACATCTTACCACGTTGGGAATAATTTATAATTCTAAATTTTATAGTTCCACTGTCACTGTTTGTCGACTTTTGCAATTCCCACGACACATCAATTCCTCCCTCTGCCATCGTTAATTAATGTTGAACTTTTCAAAGCTGATCCCTTTATTAATTTAATTACCCATTAATTACTATTTTAATCAATGTCACAGAGCATTTCATCTTTCTTCAGCGTATTCTAATGGAGAAAAAGCTGGTAGATGGGCCATGGCAATCCAGATTTCAACACCTACCTTTTTATTCTTTTTATTTCTTCTTTTGGGGCTTTGCTTCTCCTTCACTGCAACTTCAATTGTCGCCCCCCTTTTTTCTCTCTTGAGATCTTGGCTATCCATTTTCCCCCTCAGAATTTCCTCTGCTATTGCTTCTCCGGTATGATTCAATCTTAATTGATTTTGCTTTTGTATGCGATTTTGTTTTTTGGTCAACGGTTTTGAGTCCTCGTTTCGTGATTTGACCGCCAATTTGAGATCTGGGTGCTTTTTAGGTTGTGCAATTAGGTCAAAATGGGCGTTTTCTGTCAATTGTGTGGGAAATTTCGAGAGGTGGAATGGAAGGAGAAGTGTGAATTTGATTTAGGATAGCGAGACAGGCAATTTCCAGCTGAGAGAATCTGTTTGGTTTATGAGAAAATGGGGGAAAATTGTTCACAGCTTTAATTTAAGTTGCAGAGTGTTGGTGTTTGTTGGATTTAATTTATGAAATTGAGCAGGTTGTCCTGAGAATCAGAAATGGGTTCTGGTGATTGGTTTAAGACATTCATTAACTTGAAGAAGGTGAAAGTTAAGGTATTGAATCCTCTGATGATCATATATTGTTCAGTTTTGTGTATGTATTGGTTCTGTATTGTTATTATTGGAAATTTGGATCTCCGAAATGTAATTTGCTGTTCTCTGTGATTTGAGTTAGGGTTCTTCACGTGCTGCTAAGTCTAATGGATTCAAATCGAAGAGCCGGATGATAAAAGAATCTAGCAGTTCAATCAATAACAATGCGAAAGTTCTCGATATTCCAGTCGAGGACTTGGCTGCCACACGTATTCAAACTGCATTTAGGGCTTATATGGTATGTATGGCTATTGTTTCGATCTCCCTCTGGTGGATTCTGCACGTTTATTCGTGTCAATAGTTTGTCAGTCATACATTATACATGAAAGAACATATATTTTTTTCCAGTTTTTTTCTAGATTTTTGTGCAGATAACATTGTCCTTTGGCTCTGTTCTTTTCAATTGAACGGCTAACAGCTGAACTGAACTAAAACTTATTTGAAACTTGCTGATTGAAACTTATTGAATAAGTATTGAATTGAACTTGACTGAAGCTTATTGAATGAGTACTGAACTGAACTGAAATGGACTGGGCTGAATTGAACTGAATGGAAAAAAATTTTTACACTTATGCTTATTGTTACAGGCTAGAAAGGCGTTACGCCGTCTAAGAGGGGCGATGAGATTAAGGGACTTATCCCAGGCTTTTTCTGTTAAAAAGCAAGCTACAACCACATTAAAGTACGTACATTCCTGGAGCAACATACAGGCCCAAATAAGCGCTCGAAGACAGGGTATGGTAACCGAAGGTCGGTTAAGACAGAAGAAATTAGAGCATCAGCTAAAACTCGAGGCAAAACTCCATGATCTAGAGGTTAGATTATATAATGGTATTGGAATAGTATGTTGTTTTCGATAGAGTTTAATTCAAGGCTATGGCAGGTCGAATGGTCTGGTGGGCCTGAAACAATGGAGGAAACTCTTGCTAGAATTCATCAGAAGGAGGAAGCATCTGTTAAACGAGAGCGAGCAATGGCATACGCCTTTTCTCATCAGGTCATTTTCTCTTTTTCCCCTTGGTTTTTTCATTCGGCTGATAATTTAAGAAAGGCTGAATGCATTTATAGCCCTGTAAACTTGTCCCGAAAAGTCATCTAGCACCCTAAACTTTCAAAGTTGGAAATAACAGATTGTTGCATCTAGCCATCCCAACTTGTTAAAAGGGCTCGTTAACCTTCTGATGCTGACGTGGTGCACACCTCCCTTTTGACTTTCAAACTATGATTTTGTTTGTCCAGTCAGCATAGTTGCAACTTTTGACAACTCCTACGGGTTATTTACATTTTTGAAAGTTCAAGGTGTTGGATGAATTTTCCGGACAAGTTTATAGGGCTACTAGATGCATTAGGCCATTTAGAAAATAGTCATTGAAATTGCTTGAAACAGTGGAGAGCGAACTCAAGCCAGTACCTTGGATTTGTCAACTATGAACTCGGGAAAGCGAATTGGGGTTGGAGCTGGATGGACCGTTGGATTGCTGCTAGACCATGGGAAAGGCGAGTGCCTTCCATTAGCCCAAAACGTGCTCAAAATAAGCAGGGGAAAAAAGGCAGTAAAAGCACCAACAGTTCGCCTACTGTCAACAAAACACCGAATTCTGCTAAAACAGGTAATTCCAATGGAAAAGCAGCTGCAAAACCCCGGAGATTATCTTATCCACCTGCTGTAAAAGGAGCAACAATGGAAGGCAACATTAAAGAGCAAGAACCGAACTCGGATGTAAAGGAACAAGAAGCAAACAGTTAGTTACTTAGTCCCTTACAGAGCATAGAAAAAGTTTAATTTTCGAGTTTTGTTTTTTCGGGTATACAAGGTGAGTTCTGTTATTGCGGTGTGCTTTAGTGTGTAGGATTTGAATGGACGGGTCATTCTTGACTGAATTATGTAATTTTGGTTCTTTTTCCTCCCACAAAAGTTAAGCATTTGCTTTTTTTTGAAAAATCTTTGTAATTATGATGTAAATATACAGGATTTTGTTTGAATGTGTGCTTAAGGAATTTACTGGGTTGTTCTGTTTCATTGCTGTTTATCATATATGCGAGTAATATGTACAATAAGCATCATATTGTAGATCTTTCTATGGTAAGAATGATGCCAAGGATATTAGTAGATTGTAAATCTCAAACTTTGCAGTGTTAGAATAAAAGAATTCCATATTTTGCTTAAATATTTCAAATCAAACATGAAATGAAAATTTGAGAAAATTAAAACTACCCAAATGCTTTTGAAAGAATAAGATTTGGGTTTTTATTCCCTTGGCCACCTAAGTTCTCTACCTTCTGAATTTATTCTCATCAAAGGTCCATCAATTTATTCAACTGAATCAACCTTTATTTCCTTTTCTACATTAAATGCCCCCATCTTAACTAATTATGGCAAAATTCATGAATTTGTTTTGTTATCACTTTAGCCTTGGAACAACATTGGATTGTGATTCACCCATTGGAACACGGTATTTTGGATTGAATGGCTAGTGGTAGAGTTGAATTAAATTGTAACTTAATGAATAAATATTGAATTGAATAGAAACTTCTTAAATAAGTTTTGAACTGAATGAAATTAAACTAAGGGTCTGTTTGGCATTGCTGTCAGAGCTGCTGTCCTTAAAAGTTGATATCACAAACTTTTTGTATAACATCATTTTTTCGATTTTGACAGTGCATTTTGATCATTTATATCAAAAAGTTGAGAACTATCAAAACAGTTTTCCCAAAATTATAATCTGCTGCTTTTAAACAAAGCTTCAAAATATAATTTTTAGGAAAAGCAGCTTGGAAGAGCAGCCCCAATCAAACCATAAACTAAATGAAAAATAAGTTGGAAAAAAACACAACCTTAACTATCTATAAAAAATACTAAACTAAATGAAAAATAAATTGGAAAAAACACAACCTTAACTATCTATAAAAATGAATAACATTAATATTTCAGAAAACACACATTAAATTTCAAAGAAAAATAGCAAAAGTAATCTTAAATGGAAATTGTACAATTTAACTAATTTCACAATGATCTTTACAATCTGAAAGTGCTCTATAGAATTATCTTTTTATTCCTCATTTTAGAGCATAGGTGTAAAGAATCAGAATTATCAATCAATCAATCTGCAATTAAAGCTCCCACCTTTATTCGATCAATCCCTAGCGATGCAATATATCTTCTCATGATCTCTCTTTTCAGAAACAAATTTCTATTATCCCAAGCTCCGCTTAGTAAAGCTCCATTCTTTTTAGCCATGGATTCTTGCAGATCCCACAGGCTCGTCACTCTAGCCCAGCAGCTCCGCCTCTACCGGCCGCCGCCGCCGTCACCGGACGAAATTGAAGAGCAAAGGGCTGAGGAAACCGCCGGAAAAGTTGTTTCCCAGCTGGGTTTTCAGGAATCTGCAACCCCAATTCCTAAAGACCCCCAGAGATTTCGACCCAAAAGAGCTGCTGTTCTTGTCTGCATCTTTGAAGGTGAAAACGGCGAATTTCGTGTCGTTTTGACTAAAAGGTCTTCACTTTTGTCTACCCACTCAGGTCAGATTCCCTTTTCTTGTTCATTTTGAAATTGATTGATTCAAATTTGCTTTACTTTCATGTTAAATTGGTGAAATTTTGCTGAAATTAGTTATTATCAATTGCATCTGTTCCTGTACATTTCATAGGGGTTTGCGTTGGTTGAATCAAATCTTTAGTTTTAATGGATGAACAAGATGAATAGGAAAATGCTGAACTTGGTTTGTTTCAAAACTACTGAAATTTGTCAGTCAAAGTTTCTTAATTCACCTTAGGGACCTCAATTGATCTAAATTTATGGAAGTATGGATCTTTTGTTGCCATATGTGAGTGATTTCAGGTTTCCTGTTTCATTGAGTCTTGCTTTCTTGTGTGATTATGTCTTTCTTAGTTGGAACGAATTGGAAATTTAGTAGCTTGATTGAAGATTGATTGGAAATTCATATAGAAATGAAGGAGTTCTTGTTTGTTGTTGCAGGTGAAGTTTCATTACCCGGTGGAAAGGCAGATGAGGGAGACAAAAATGATGCAGAAACAGCAACAAGGGAGGCACAAGAAGAAATCGGGTTGGATCCTTCACTTGTCGATGTTGTTACTGTTCTCGAGCCCTTTTTATCTAAGGTATCAATCAAAATTTCTTCACTTTCAGCCATTTCAATTGAAAATATGGTTAATTCGGGTATGTGATTTTCAATTCTTTGCAGCATCTCCTAAGAGTTATCCCTGTTATCGGGATATTATCTGATAAAACAGCATTCAAACCCGTTCCAAATCCCGCTGAAGTTGAAGCAGTATTTGATGCTCCATTGGAAATGTTCATTAAAGTTTGTTTTCTACCTTTCTTACACTTGAATGTTTTCAGTATCAGTGTTTTTTTTCTGAATAATTTTCGTTTACTGCTTAATTCAGGATGAAAGTCGAAGGGTCGAGGAGAGAGAATGGATGGGGGAAAAGTTTTTGGTTCATTTTTTCGACTATGAAACGGAGGAAAAGAAGTATCTGATATGGGGTTTAACAGCTGGGATTTTGATTAGAGCAGCATCAGTGGTCTACCAAAAGCCACCGGCTTTTCTAGAGCAGAATCCAAAATTCAGGTTTCCTAGTGAAGTAAACGGTGATACTGTGATCCCCTGAAGAATGTCAAAAATATGTGGTGTGTTGAGTTCTAACTTCTAAACAACCAATCCGGAACAATAACTGCAGCATGAATCTGTTGGAAATTGTGCTTTCTTTGCAAACACCAAAACAGAACATCGATTCTGGCTATAGTAAAAAAAGGTAGATTGCATCAGCAGCCATTGATGAGATCATGAAGATAATCGACTCGGGAGCTTTCTATTGCAGATAGTGTTTTTCTTAATTCTTTCAAGTGTGTACTTTGAATGCAATTCTAAATAAGTTAATGTGTTGGCTGCTAAGCAATGGCACCCACGAAAATCACTGTATGCAATGCTCGATTAGTTGTCTCGAGGGAGCGTTTTACAAACTTGTTCTATATATACTTCTTTTCTAATAGTTTATTATGAAGTTATTAGTGTGCTGCTAACATATTAATGGTTTTTGCCATTCTGATCTATCTTTAACTGCAAGTCGTTAAAAAAAAAATCAGGAAAATATGGACCTTTATAACAATGACATGTTTTTTTTTTGTACAGTGAATAAAAAGCACTTTTCTATACCAATTTTTGGGCATTAATGCCCATAAACTTCAGCTTTTTTATGCCAATGCAGAAAACAAATAAGAGAAGACAAGAGGGTACTTTTCGGTCTCATTATAGCTGATCGGATTTGAACCATTTATATCATGAAGTTGGGGTAGAATTAAACATAAAGATTTAATCTTTACCTGTTATCTCCGAAGGGAGAAAAATCCGCTCGAACAGTGTGAATTTTCTTGAAAAAAATATCAATATATTTGTAAAAATAAGAGCTTGAAAAATGGGGTTTGAAGGGTTTATGTTGGAAAGTAAATCCAAGTCCCACATTGCGGGGTTACGGTGGATGCCACTTGGGAATTCAACAGTTTCAATCTATTTGTAAAAATAGAAGCTGAAAAATGGGGGTGTGGACTTTGGAAGGTTTATATTTGTTAAACCAAGATTTGAGAGATTAAGAGTTGATTTTGCAGCTGATATTTGGGAATAAAATCAGATTTAATTCAGCTTTTAATCTTCAAAGGCTAATTGATTTGCAAGATCAATCAAGCAACAGTTAGGAAATCGGCAATGATCTTCTCCAACGGCTCCAAGGATTTTATCTAGCCTATTTATTCAAGATGATTGCTGCTGGAAATATATAGAAACAGAGCACAAAAAGAGTAAGAAATTGCAGTTATCTTTACGAAGAACACCGAGCTTCAACCTTCATTATATTCATACTTATTTATTCATCTCTCTTATTGTTATAATTGTTGTTATCATCTGTGAGAGTATGAATTGACCAAGAGTACATTGTTATATTCAACCATCAAAATGAGGACAAGAGAGGCGTAGTCTTTAACCTTATATCGGGATCTGGGTTGACTAGTATAGTAGCGGGTTTAGCTACGGGTTAGAAGAAAAGGTTACATCTTCTAGGTTGTACTAGGACCTTAAGTGAGATATAAATCAAAGAACGCGTAAATCTTACGGGTTTAAGAGACCCCTAGGCGAAGAGTAGGTCTATTTAGGTAACGAACTCCGAAACAATTCCTCGTGTTTTTATTGCTTTCTATATTTAATTTTCTACAGCAATTCTGCTCAGTTTTCAAGGCCTTGACAATCTGTTTCAAGGTCTTGAAACCAGTCTCAAGCCCTTGATCGCAAATTGGACAGCAACTTCCGACATTGTATTTGTATTTCAATCATTTCCATTTTTCGGACTTTCACCCCTCCCGCCATCCTTGAAGGTACTGCAATATGGGCAAAGCACTTCACACACTGTCTTCTCACTTTAGCACAAAGGTCTCATTTTACTTTTCAATTCCTATAAAAAAGATGTGATGATGTCAAAAGAGTAAAGTTTTATTGTTATAATTCATACGTGGTTATTTTGCCGCGTGGGCTACTTTGTCTTACACACTGCAAAATATATAATGTTCCAAACAACAAATATCAGGTACAAGTTGTTTTACAATCTATAGCATGAAATTGATCTGTTCAGAGAATGTAAAAGAACATATCAATAAAAATGAGCAAATTCTTTTCTTTTTTTTATAATAAAATGAGCAAATTCTTAATAGCACATATGGTTGGTTCTCTTCAATTGATTACAATGTGAATATCCTCAGCAGAAGTAAGAATAATCTGTCTACAATTACACATCCATAGTTTTCAAAAGAAAACCCGAACAGGGCAATCCAAAAAGAACAACAAAACGACACTTCCAAGAGAACAAAACCAGACAGAAGAAAATATCTTCAACTAAAAACCTCATAAAACTTCTCAATAACAAGCAAACCCGAGTCAATAGACTCAAGGGGATCTTTCCTTAGCCTGTGTCTCAAGCAATTCGGGATAACAGTAGCAATATCCTCTGGAGTCACTTTATCTCTACCTTTAAGAGCGGCAAGAGCTTTTGCAGCTCGGTTACTCACAATATCGCCTCTCAATCCATCAACATTCAACTCAGCACAAACCTTGGATATCTTCACCTTAAGATCGTGATCGATTTGGACTTTCGAAAGAGATTCCCGAGCAGCGGTAATTTGCTGCTGCAGCTTCTCTTGCTCTGCCTTGTAAGAATCACGAAACTCTTTCGGGTTTTTATCAAACCGAGCTCTTTCTTCCACTATCTTGACTCTCAGTTCTGCATCTTTTACAGTCCCGACTTGAGCATGCATACCGAACCGATCAAGCAATTGTGGCCTGAGTTCACCCTCTTCGGGGTTACCAGAGCCGATCAGAATAAACCGAGCTGGATGCGAAATCGAAATGCCCTCTCTTTCCACTGTGTTCCATCCCGAGGCAGCAGAATCTAGAAGAACATCCACCAAATGATCATCCAAGAGATTAACTTCATCAACATAAAGAATCCCTCTGTTGGCTTTAGCCAAAAGACCGGGCTCAAATGCCTTGACGCCCTCGGTTAGCGCCTTTTCAATGTCGATTGTCCCACATACTCGATCTTCTGTTGCCCCTAGAGGTAAATCAACCATATTGATTTTGGTGAGAACAACTTGAAGCTCATTCCCCTTCAGAATGCTCTCTCTGACTTCTATACCCATGGATTCGGGATCCTCGGGGTCCGAGTTATACGGATCGCCCATAACTACCTTGATTTCGGGAAGCAAATCGACTAATGACCTAACAGCAGTGGACTTCCCGGTTCCTCTATCACCCATAATCATAACCCCTCCAATCTTGGGATCAATCACATTTAGCAAGAGGCATAGTTTCATCTCATCTTGTCCTACAATTGCAGCAAATGGAAACACCGGCCTCGCATTTTCATTGGCTGCAGCCTTTTGTGCCTATACATTAAAATCAACACTCATTCGCTTAATTTGTGAATCCAATTTGAACCAACCCGTTTGTTTCTTAATTTGCACAACTACACATTCAATTCTCAACAGTCTTTGCTTCCAAGTATCACCAGTTGATGTAATTTAAGGATCAATTCATGAAAAAGAAGAAAAACGTACCTCTTGAGAGGAGCTAATCTCAGTAGCGACATTGGTAACAACAAACTCAGACCTCCCTTTCTTGCCTTGAATTCCAATTCCTCCATAGCATTTCCTGCCGGAAGTCAGCCCTGAAAGTTCACAAAAAACAGTATATCCACTGAAAACGAACTCCAAAATCCAGCAATCGAATAATCAAACTGAGCCCTAAAGAATACTAAAATACCTGAGGTTAAGGAGATAGAAGGAACGGAAGGCTTGAATGAGGAAGAAGAGAAGGGCTTAGAGGGCAGAATTGCAGCAGAAGCAGTTCCCAAAATTGACGCCATGGGCGACCAAATTTTGAGCTGGTTGTTTTGATTTCGTAATTTGTATTTCTATTGGTAGAGTTGAGGATAAGAGGATAGATTGCAGTTGTATCTACTGTGCTCAGCTGGAGACCCCGGCTTTTCTATCCTTTTTGGACGCTTAAATAAAAGAAAGGACTAATGTTTTATTTATAACTATAAATGTTCTGTTTAAACTTTATATAATAACAAATGTCTAAAAAACAAAAACCTAAAAACCCTACTCTCTCAAAATCCCGCAGTCGCCGCCCCCGTCGTCGGAAGCACCTCCGCCACCGCCGCCGTCAGTCGCCCGTAGTCCCTCCACCGTCGCCCCCCTCGGTCGTCTGAAGTCCTCCGCCGTCGTCGTCGCCCGAGATCTGGCCGCTTCTTCCTCAAATTCCAGCCGCCGCCGACTCCACCTTCTACCTCTCCCGCCGCCGCCGCGTAGCCTACTCCTTCATATTTCGCCGCCGCCTACGCCGACGCAGCCTTCTCCTTCAGACGCCGCCTCCGCCTCCATCACCGCTAAGATCTGAAATGAAGTTCTTCACGGAAACCGCCACCGGAACCAGACCATCATGAAACTCGCCGCCGGGACCAGATCTTCGAGAAACTCTTCGCCGAAAATCGAAACCGCAGTCATGTCGTCTAAAACTCATCATCCGCCACCGATCGAGCCGCCTCGCCGCTAGATCTGAGTTGTTTTCTTTGATCTTTGGTTTTTGGTGTTTGAATGCCTGTGTTTTTTAGTTTTCCGGCGAGATCTGGAAAGGCGGCGGGTTTGAACGGCGGCTGTCTCGGTCGGTGTCTCAGTGGAAACGGCAGAAACAGCGGCAGTTTCAGTGACGGGAAGGTTTTTGGCGGGTTCCAGCGGCAGTTTCGGCGGCGGTGATGCCGGAAACGGCTAGATCTCAGCGACGGGAAGGTTTTTGCGAGTTCCGCTGGCAGTTCCGGCGACGGTCTCGGTGGAGGAGTCGGAGGCGGTGGTGACGGTGGTGGTTTCCGGTGACAGTATACCGTATACTGACATGGAATACCGGGGTATATTGTATACGACGGCGGAGGTGGTGGCGAGGCGGTGTCGGAGGCGGTTTCTGGTGTTAGTATACCGTATACTGACATTAGTATACTGGGGTATACTGTGTGCGGCGGCTGAGGTGGCGGCAGGGCGGTGTTGGAGGCGGTTTCCGGTGACAGTATAGCAAATATTAACATTAGTATACTGGGGTATATTGTATACAAAACATAGTATACTAAGTTAAAATACATAAAAAAATACAAGGAAAATAAAAAAGGACAAAAGTGAATAAAAGAATACAAAAAAGGACAGAAACACATATAAAAGTAAAAAATGACAAAATCAAATAGAAGGG
>CAOJBJ014945015.1:0-10016 GCA_948291685.1 Euphorbia celastroides | reverse complement strand
AGTTGTGGGTTTTAACTTGGTAATGAATTTTGGAAAGATTTGCGTTTATTGTAAAATGTGTGTGGGTTATGAGTATTGGATTGTGGTTTAGTCTTGATAAAAAGTTTTACGAATTGAAAGTGATAAAGTTTGATCGGCTAGTGTTTTCAAAGATATGTGTGTTGTGATTTTGGGGATAGAAGTGTGGATTTGAAATTTATGTTTTGAAGGTGAAAAGTTTTATTGAAATATGGTGGTGAGTTTTGAAAGTATTGTGAACTCGATTTGAGTAATGTATAAAAAAAAAGAAATATATATCGACTTTCGAAAAAGGTCGGGTTGTGATGTGAGGTGAACGTGTAGTATCGATCGAGTAACGCCTCTCGGTTATCACCGGGACGAGGTCGTTATAGTTAGTCTCCAAAAAAGACTACTAGACAAACCTCTAAAAAGATCCACAAGCAAAGAGCAGAAACATAGAGACTGGGAACCATTAGAGAAGGAGAATCTAATAGTGAAAATACAAAATATGAAGAAGATCTAATTATTAAGCAGATAAGGAAGAAGAGACCAGTTCCAGTGAAGATTGAGCAAACTGAATTAGCATCACCTGATGCTGAAAACAAAAGAGAAGAGAAGACTAAGCCAACCTCTAGACCTCTTAGGAGAATCCAGAGAGGAGTTAAGGAAGTAAGAGCAACTGAAACTAGTCCTCAGAAAGTAGCAAGTGAAGACGAGCCTCCTCTGCTTGTGAATACTCCACAAGTTCCTTTAGTTCCCACTGAAGGACTGGTGACTTACAAGGAGAAGAAGGAAGAAAAGAAGAAACTCTCATGGATGCAGGCTTTGGTCAACAAATTTGAATGGATTCCGTTAGGTCATGGACTCAATCCAAAGATAACTGTAATGGTGAGAGATCTACCCCCCAGAGAAGATGAAGAGATGACCAGTGAAGTTTATGAAGAACTCTGGAAGTATGGGAGGTGTGAAGAACTGGAGCAACAACGAGAAAGGAACATAAAGCTTCTTGAAAAATTCAATCCTGAAAAGGACTCTCTCTTGGACTTTGTAGAGAAATTTGATGCCCCTTTAATCTCCTGAAGTGAAACTGAAAAGCTTGTACAAGAAGAGAAGCAAATAGAAGCCTTTGAAGGATTGGAGGATGAAGGGTTCTATTCTGAAGAAGGAGTAGTAGGAATCAACCCAAGCAGCTCATTGAAGGTTATTGCACCAATACCGGTGTCAATGATAATTCCAGGGGGAGAAGTAATGAAAGGAGATGCTCTGGAAGCATTTCTAGGGACTTCTAAGGCCCTAGAAATTGCTGAGAACAAGGAAGAGAAAGAAAGAAAGGGAGAGAAGCTCAAGGTGCCAACTCTGGAACCAAACATTGTTCTCAGAGGAGGAGAAGCACAAGAGATTGATGCTCTGAATTCTACAGAAGCAGCTCCATCAACTGCTCCTGTAGGTGAGGGCAATCAACCAGAACAACATGAGGACATCTCTCCCTCAATATTCAAGAGCAGGGACACAAATCTGATCCAAGAGCACTTCACCTCATCCAGAACTTACCCCTCGATTGAGTGGAACGTGAGTGAAACAAAAGGCGATGAAGCTGAATCAAAACTTGAAGATCAAAGGCTGGTTGATCATGTTTCCATGGAGGAAGGATCACTTTCACTACACTATTCCAATAATGGAAGGGAAGAGGATGAAGGAGCAAAAAGATCAAGAAGACAATGTGCTAACAAGATTGCAACCACAACCATCCCAGCATCATCAACAACTCAATCAAGAAGAAGAAAAAAGATGAAGCATCCTCCCTGCGTAACCTCATCTCAGATCAGAAAGACCCAAAGAGATAGACAATTGGTAGTTGAGTTACTAAAATATGAGCTACATGAAAGAGAAGTAGAGGAATGGGGTGTTCATAAAGAGTTGAGAGTTATCCATCAAAGGCTCGAAACCCTAAGAAGAGGAGATTCTGATCTTGCCCCTGTGATGGAAGCCATGGAGAATCTCTGGATTGCTGCACCCACTACCGGATCCATCATCTCTACAACAGGGTAGGATTTTCAACCAATGCTAAAAAGTGTGGAAAAGAGTGTAGAAGATGCCAGAATTGCAGCTGAACATGCAGATGCTCGAGTTGATCAATGCTCAACTTTATTGGTTAATCAAATTGCCAACTTTGCTGCTGAAACTCAAGGCATGTTGAAGAAGCCAGAATCCGAAGAGCTTTCTAGAGAAACCCGGAGGGAAATCAGAGAAGTCATGAAGAAGGAGCTTAATGGATTCATGGATGATTATAAGAAGAAGTAAGAGCTGAATTTGTGGAGGATCATTCTAAATTTGAAACGAGGCTGATTGTTGAAATATAGTCTGCAGTAGCAAATCAGAAATCACAGCTTCTAAAGGAAATCTCCCCCAATGATAGGGCCTTAACCAGTGCTGTATTGAAGTCTATCTTAGCCGCCCACAAAAAAGAAATCATCAAGGAGATTTCTCCTATAAAGGCCTCCGTTGATTCTTTTGCTGAGACAGTTGAAGCTCTATCCATGAAGTCTAAGCCAGAGCCATCAACCTCATTTAATCCATTCCAGCTGCATGAGAGCACAATTCTTCCTTTTCTTTAAAATCTTGTGCAACAACTCTATAACCTTGCCCTCCCCTCTTATAAAGCAATTTATGCGCTGAGTAGAACCATGTTTCCATACATGGTGAATGAGGATAAGGAATACATGGTGAAGCTTCTACCGGAATTCAAAGGGAGCTTTAAGATTTTTGCTGAGGAACTGCAGCCCTATTTGCTCATTCCAAAAACTATTCAGAAGATCATCGAGGCAAGGGATGAGGGAGATAAAGACTTATTTGCTTATTCCAGCGCTTGGGAAGCAGCGTGGAACCCTCCAAATCCAGTGGAAGTCCCCTTTGATGCTAACAAATCGGGGGAGAAAAGTGAAGGAAAAGAAGGTGGAGATAAAGATATAGTTGCTAGCAAAAGAAAAGCAGTTGAAGATCCGGAGGAAGCCCCACAGCCCAAAAGAAGAAGAATTAAATAGGCCTTTAATGTAAAATTTTTAGCTATTTCTTTTTGTTTCTTGTTTTTTATGCTTTCCTATTATACTCTGTAATTTGTAATCTAGAACTTCATGGATGTTAATATATTGTTAACAACAGAAGTATAATAGTGAAATCCAAAACTACTTATCACAATCTGCTTCAATTTCATTTGAAGTATTTAGGCTAGAATTATGGGGGAGTAGACATATATGCCTAAGATTGTGGGGGAGTAATTGTGAATGATTATTGTTGTTATTTGTTTGAATCTTTTCCTTAGGATTTTGTTTCCATCAAATGAGGGAGATTGTTGGAAGTAGTTCACCAAGTTAGAAGATCCGACCCACTTCAAGGAAGTTTGAAGATAAACAAACATTAGAAAGCAAGTTAAAGAAGTCCGGATGAAGCACAATTTGGAACACAAATTACGAGGAAAAGATCTGGAATCCACGTGGATAGAAGAGGATCTGATCTCAAACAAATTCAATAAGACCAAGTGTGTGAAAGAAGATTCAAACTGGTCTCCAAGGTGTATTTAATGCTCTTCTACCTAATGTCGACATTTAATGAAGAGAGAAGCACTAAAGGACAAAAACAGCTTTGTGAAAGTGACATTAAGTCACGAACCAGCCAACACCGGAGCGGGTGAAGTTCACCACCAAACCAGAAGCTACGAGGTTGACTTTCATACATAGGGATACATATGAAATCCTGTGATTCTTTATTGGCACACAAATCCCAAAATCAAACGGGCATTAAATTGTGTCGAACGGGCTTATCAATGGTCCGGATGCGCCTAGACTGAACTTCTTCAACGGATCAGATTTCATCTTCTCCAACGGTCTCATTTATTGCTCAACCTATAAATAGAGAAGTTGGAAGCCTGAAGAAGTTGCTGATTTTTTCAAGCTAACGAGAGCAAGTAATTTCTGAAAGCAATCGGTTTACAAACACTGCGAGAACAAGTTTCGAAATCATCTGTTTAAGATTTTAAGTGAAAAATTTCTATTGTAAATCTTTTCAATCTAGGGGTTGAAAAGTGGGACTTAGTTTCTTGATCAAGTGAGTGATTAGAGACGGTATATCCCGTGAAAAGGACTTAGCTAAGTTGCCGAGAGCTTAGTGGTATATCCTACATTCGGGGAGGCAATCTTCGGAGAGAAACTGTAAAAGGCTTGATTCCTGCCATTGAAAGGAATTACTTAATGGATTAAAGCCCAGCAAGAGTTCTGGGGACTAGAGCAAGCGAGGCCGAACCAGGAATTCTGTGTTCAATTTAAATTTCTTTTTGCACTCAAACTACCTTCATTTGGAATTCTGAGTCTGGATCCAAAGAAAATTTCAAATTGTTCATAGCTTCCGCGAAAACGGGTCATTCACCCCCCCCCTCCGACCCAATCTGTTAACTGCTAAGGGACCTAACACTTTACAGTCCTTAGCCATCTACCAATGATCTCGTATCCCCCTGCGCCTCCTTTCGTGCTTTCATAGAAGCATCACAACTCATAACTCATATTTGAATAGTAAAAAGAGTTCTGAATTTGTATGAAGCTGCGGAACTTTCTAAGTAGTTTAACAATGAATTTATTATCAAAATGATTGCATATCAGTACTCCTTACCTTCTCAAAATTGCCACTTCTATCTCAGAATAGACAAGAAGGCACAACATGGTAAAAAAATTTATAGCATGAGTAAGGGTTTCAGAAACCATCTCATGACCAATGAGATTAGCCGCCATATGTTCAACACAGTCATCGATGACGAGCCCCGGAATGTAAAATGTTCCCTCTAAAAAAATGAACTCTACACGGTTTTCTGTGTTCTTCTCCAATTTTATATCAACCTAGTCCAATTTGGTGATAGTTGGTGGTTGAGGTTGACGCATAAAATTTTTGCGATCACCAACTATAGCAAGGACTTCCATTGCTTGAGATAGTTAAAACCGTCATTACCTCATGGGAATGTATGTTGTTTTCTATGGTTACATCCCAGGACATTGTATTGGCCACTAGATAGTGGCCAACCAAATCATCAACATTCATGTTGTTTCGGTGAGGTTGACCTGGCTTCGACACTTCAAAAAATTTTCTAAAGACAAAATGAGGAATCTGATCCTCTAAGAGAGAAAGATCCCATTTCAAAAAATCTAAGTCGTTTATTGATAGTTTTACATCTTCTAAAAGTGTCCAAGTTTGTAAATAATATAATTCAAAAATTTGAAGTAAAAAGCGAGCATCTAAGAACAAGATGTCTGCAAACTTTGGAAATATAAGAACAACAACGTATCCTACTAAGACGCAAGATATATCTTACATTTTTTCTAAATTGTAGGTCGCCCGTGCTTTCCACAAAAATCCGGGCCAATCTGCCCTTAACATCTTTCATATATTTTAGTTTTCCCAATTTATAATGAAATGGACCGAAAGAAAATTTACGAGGATGTAGTAATTCCTGAGAAATTGGAAAATCAAAATCATCTGGGGCACGATAAGCTACCATTGCTTAAGTAAAACTTGAAAAGGATGGAATTCAAGGGTTTGCTTACAAGTTGAAACAGAGAAAATTGAGAAAGATGATTGTTGGACAAACAAATATCCCACATGGAAAGATTGGAGGAATTTGAGTAGCTTATAAGCATGTACCACTATCCTCATAGTTTTGATCTTGGGCTTTACCCCATAAGGCCTTATACCATTGAGGATAGTGGTCTATGTTTATAAGATACTCAAATTCTTCGAATCTTTTCATGTGTGATATTTGTTTGTCCAACATTCCTCCATCGGACAAATATTCATCGAGCCTCCTCTCGATCGATCAACCATATGCTTTAACCCACCTTCTCTGAATCAACTCATCTCTAATGCGATGGAGACATGCCTTACATAGAGCTTCAATGGAGTACGCGGATCTTGATCAAACTGTTCGACTCTCCGAGGAACCCACCCACATGGCGATGAACTTGAAGTATGGTTCCAGATCTGATACCAAATGTTAGGATCCGAGAGCTTTTAGTCTGGGGGATACAATGAGCACCTAAGTGAATGGTATGCTTCATGGGCTTGACACCACCCAAACCCAAAACCCTAAGGTGATGGGTTTATGGGTCATGCCTAATTATATACCTTTCATAACTCGTTAATTTTTCATGTGGGACATTTATCCAACTCCACTCTTGCCCAATGATCTCAACAATGATGTAATATAAGGTTATGATATAATGTAATTTGAAGAAATTTATAGAGTGTAATGTAGTAAAGGAATACCAAGTTTTAATGGAATTTTTGTCAAAGCACCCACTAAATTTTACTTTTGATCAATACGTGTATTAATCTCTCCTTTCAACAAACCAATTAATACATTGAATTGAGTTTACATATTGAAATAGAAATAAACTTATTCACGTTATAAAACAAATACACATTATTCTGCAACGCATTATGAACTTATTGGAACATTTCACAAGATAAAGTTACAAGGAAACACGATGTTGCAGCCAAGTAATCCTGCGCATTCAGATAGCACTTATTTACTCATGACTTTATCATGCACATGATGCACCAAAACCCCACCATTTTTCCTTAAATATATCCACTTTTAGGTTAAAATGGGATTTAAGTTAGCTTTGGGCCGATCCATTAGTCAAATGGGCCAAAATAGGCAAAACAGGTAAAATCGGTCAAAAGGCAGACGCGGGCAGAATCGGTCAATTCGGTTAGAGAGTTTTCGAGTCCTATTTGGACTCGAAAATCCTCTCCTATGCTTTCATGCCACTCCAGGCTTTTAAGGCCTATATATAACACCTTTTGATTGCATTCTCTTCACAAATTAACACCAAAAACTCTAGATTAAGAGCAACTATTAGAGTTCTTTAGGATCAACCCTTTGCTCATCTTTTTCAAGCCTTGGAAGAATTCTCCCGAATTCTTTCAACAGGAGCAGACCTAGTTCGGTTCTAGACATTCAAAACAATCCCCAAACACTTTCTTCAGTCTTTGTTCATGATCCTTGGAGATTCGGGTCGAGATTCGAAGCACTTGAAAGAAGATCCGATCAAGCGTTCATCGACTCATTCAACCAACAACAAATTTCAAGGTATAAAACTTGAGGCTTATATGAAAATTCATTACTGCCATGATGTTTTGTGAGTTTAATAACATGTTATGAACTGAATTACATAACTTGAACTTGAATTTGTTGGCATGTAATCACGATTTTAGGGTTAAATTAGCAAGAACGCAAACTGAAATTTGATATCAAATGAACTGTCGAATTTGTTTGCTTTATTTTTTATGTCTTTTTGTTGTTAAATTCTTCTAGAATTAATTTTAAGATAAACTAGACTCTCTGAACTTCGATTTGGTATAGATTTCATAATTTTTGGATTTTAAATAAATATCTTATGAATTTTTCTAAAGTGATCTAGAAACAGTAGGACTGCACCTAGGAAGCATGGACACGGCTAGGACTGCTGTGTCAACGTGTCTGACACGCCAAAAAACACTCGGACATGCCACGTAGGATCGGAGAGGCATGACACGGCTATAGACGCGGACAGGACAAGACTCCAAAGAAAAAGAGTGAAATTAGATTTAACGCATAAAAGAAAAAGAAATCGCTCCAAAGCAGACATAAAAGAAATCGTTCTTCTCAACTCAACCAGTCGCTCCACCGTCGCTCCTCCATCTCCGGCATCCACCATCACCGCTCCGTCTCCGGCGTCCACTGTCGCCGTCGCCGACCAGTTCACTAGAATCAATAGGTTAGCCTCTCAACGATATCTTTTCTTCAATTTCTTCTATTTATCTTAACCCTAATTTCATGAATATGATACTTTACTTTCTAAAATTATTAGTTTAGGTCTCAAGTTTGTAGTTTAGGGCTCTTGTTAATTTTTGAACATTGTGTTTAGTTGCTTTGTAAGACTTATTATAGATAAGTATATGACTTTATGTGTTGGTACTATTTTATTATGAAAAAAAATTTAAATTTAAAATTTTTTTCCCCGCCGTGTCCAAATACATATATTTTGAAAATTTTCGTGTCGACGTGTCCGTGTCGTGTCGGACACACGTACTGGTGTCAGTGTCCATGCAACCTAGGACTGCACTAAACCATCGAGGTTGTTTATAGTTATAACTTTTAATCTGTAAATTGAATTGAAAATATAACTTCACCATGTTAAACTACACTCTTTAAGCTTTTTGTACATGTATTTGAGCTTGATTGCAGTTAGTTTGGGGTTCAAAATTGTTTGATGAACACGAACTAGTAAATATGTAACTTGCTGCGAATCAGTTGTAAAGATGAATATAAAATAATGATCTAATATTATCCAAATCTTGAAAATCTTATTTCTATGGATTCCTTGTCCTCTTATGAATCTATTGTAAAAACTTGAGTTCAATTGGGATTTTTTTACTATTTTTAATGATCGAATTACTGAAAGGTGTCAAATCTGCCCAATAAAGTAAGTAAAGCTATAATAGACTTCTAAAGGTTATAGAATTCTATGGGAAGTTATAATCCTTGTTGTAATCAATCTCTAACTTATCTAAATCTCTTTAACCATCTTGTTTATCTAATAATAACTGATGATTATCAACTTAAATCATAATTATCATCAAGATAAATGCTAACAATTATCACTTAGGATTAGGATAAAATCTAATTTAAATTGTAAACTTAATCACTTAGGATAAATTCAAATTCAAGATGACCTTCCGAGAATTCTGTCACCAAAGCGATAACAGCTTAAGGAAATTGGTTTTTAAGTGGGACCGTTTGTAACCTCACCAATTTCCTGTGAACTTTTTGAAAGGCTAAACAATAACCTAAATTAAGTAAAAAGATAGCTTCAAAAACCTACCCTGAGGTATCAACTTTTTTCAAAAACACCCTTGAGGTTTCAAACTCATCAAAAACACCCCTGAGGTTTTGCACCATTATTAAAATGAGGATTTTCCATTCATTAACAGTTAAATGTTGACGTGACGAGGGGCATTTTTGTCCAATTTCTAAATTCTAACCCATTTACCCATTTTCCTTTAAACCCAACCCAAATACCCAAACACCCAGACCCAACTCAACCCAAATCCACTTGAAACCCTAGTTGTTTCTAGTTGTAGCCTTCGCCGGAACCGTTGTCAGAGTTTTCACCGAAAAATCATGATTCCAGCGAAACTCCAAATCCCGCCGCCGTTTCGCCGACCAAACCCTGACGTCGTTTTGCCGACCGATCCCGCCGTCGTTTCTCAGTCCGAACCTGCCATCATTGACTTCACACCAGATCTACCGTTTCGTCGACCAATCTCATCACCGTTTCTTAGTCCGAACCCGCCATCGAAGATCTCAAACCAGATCTGCCGTTGTTTGCCTCTGCTTCGGCCAAAACTCTCTCTTTTTTGTGACATTTGAAACGAAACTAAATGAAGGAGGTCGGTTGGTGACGACGGTTTATGATGGATCTGGTTAGGATTTTGGATTTCACCGGAAAAAAGGAGGTCGACTGGCAACGATGGCAATTGAGGGGATTTCGAGTGATGGCTAGATATCTTGGATTTTCAGATTTGAGTTGGGAGAATGACGGCCACAGAGGATTTGGCGTTTTTTCGGTGCTTTTCTCGGCGGGTTGCGCTTTTCCAGGGACATATCGGCGCGCCGACGCCAGTGATAGAGAAGGGTGAAGGAAAGGGAAATGGGTAGGTTAGGGATATGGGTAAATGGTATTAGGGTTTAGGATGATGGGTAAATGGTTATTTGGGTCAAATAAAGAAGGGATTGACTATAATGCCTGTAGACATGTCAGCATTTAACCCCTATTTAATAGAAAATGGCATTTTTAAGTTTACCTGTTTTAATATATACATAATATTGTGCTTGAATTGTAAAAAGATTTTCACTGTAATGCAAATCAAGATGAAGGATTTTAAGAAAATTGATTAGAATTTCTTTTGTAAAGTGAACATCAATAGGTACT
>CAOJBJ014939224.1:0-17190 GCA_948291685.1 Euphorbia celastroides | reverse complement strand
AAGTACATCATCCATTTCTTGGTTTCCTGGGAGATGGTGACCAATTGTTCATCAGGGAAGTCCAAGCTTTCGACGTAGTCTGAATCAATGGGTTGGTTGGCTAAGAATTCAGCTACGGCCCGTCCTTTGATGGCTTGTTGTGTAACATATTCAATGTCAAACTCTGACAGGAGCAATAACCATTGGGAAAGTTTTCCCGTAAGTGATGGCATCTTATAGAGATATCTCCTGGTATCAACTTTGGCAATAGCTTTGACGCGGTAACATTGGAAGTAGTGTCCAAGCTTCTTAGTTAGCCAGACCATAGCAGCGCATGTCTTTTCCACCAATGAGTAGCGAGATTCGTACTCCATCAGCTTCTTACTTAAGTAGTAGAATGTATATTCTTTCCCATCGTCATGTTCTTGGGCCAGCATTGCCCCAACCGATGATTCTTCAATGGCGAGATAGAGAGTCAATGGCTTTCCCGGGATTGGCGATCTCAAGATGGGCGGATTTTGTAAGTAAGCTTTTATCTTTTCAAAAGCTTCTTGGCATCCATAATTCCATTCCAACGGTTGATTTTTCTTTAACAGCTTGAAAATTGGTTCATAAACTGTCGTGAATCGAGCAATGAAACAGTTTACGTATTGGAGAGATCCTAGGAAACTGCGTACTTCTTTCTCAATCCTTAGCACTGGCATCTCCACAATAGCTTTAACTTTATCGGGGTCAATCTCAATTCCTCTTTGGCTGACTATATGCCCTAATTATTTGCCTGAAGTTACGCCAAATATGCACTTCTTCGGATCAAGTCGAAGGTTGTACTTTTCGATTCGTCTCAAGAATCTATCTAACACTTCGGAATGCTGTCCTGGCATAGGTGATTTCACAAGCATGTTGTCGACGTAAACTTCTACTTCCTTATGCATCATGTCATGAAGGAGAGTAGTTACAGCGCATTCATATGTTGCCCCGACATTCTTTAATCTGAAAGGCATGACTCTATAGAAATACGTCCCTCATTCTGTTATGAAGGTTGTCTTAATCTTATCCTTATCATTCATGAATATCTGATTGTACCCAGGGAATCCATCCATGAAGGAGTACATTGCTGCTCTAGCGGCACTGTCAACCAATACGTCCACATTTGGGAGCGGGAAATCATCCTTTGGGGTGACCTTATTCAGATCTATGAAGCGGACACAGACCCTGGCCCTTTCGTCTTTCTTCGCAACAGGCACTATATTTTCCAACCAAGTGGGATAATCCACAACTTCCAAGAAATTTGCCCTAATCTACTTAGCAACTTCCTCCTTAACCTTTTCAGCCCATTCAGGTCGTAGTCTTCTCAATTTTTGTTTGACAGGTCGAATGCTTGGATCAGTAGGAATTCTATGTTCTGAAATTTTTTGGTCCATGCCAGGCATATCTTCATAAGACCAACTGACAACCTTCATGTGTTCTTTCAGTACTTTTGTCAATTCTCTTTCTTGTTCGACAGACAACTCACTGGAAATGGATACCATTTTTCAGGTCTATTTCAGTGTTCAATTCGATCTTTTTGGTCAATACATATGAAATGTTAAATATACAGAATGAATGCAATGAAGAACATGCAGAAATGTTAGTAAAAGCATCGCAAAAATAAGCTAAATCATTCATATTATTAGGGAGCAAAGGATCATCTACAAAGTCCTCGTCGAATAGTGTTGGTACATCCATCAGGACATCCTCGCCATTATTGTCATCACTAGTAGCTATTTCATCATCAGCTGAGCATAATTCTTCCTTAGATAGGACAGATTGGGCTATACGAGCAACTTGTTCGAGGGGATCAACAACCTTATCCTTGTCTTTCCCGATGAGGGTAGGTGAAGGAGTTTTGGGTGATTCTCGCCTTAGGATGCCCAAATGTGTCCTCATTAGCTGAGCTATTTTGTCGATAAGTTCATCCATGTCAGGAGTTGGCAGAGCAGTTTCACTTGTTGAGACCTTTTTCACCATCTCATTCTGTAGTAGTGATTGAGGACCTCGCTTTCGGAAATCCAAAACGTTAGAGAAGATCTCAAATCTAGGGACCCAATTTTCTCTCACTTTGATATCCTCGGCTTCTAAATTGTATGGTCCCTCTTTCGCTTTGACGAACATGTTAGCCGACCCCTTTTTCATGCTGGAATTGACAGTCCATCCTAGGCCATTGGGTTCCCATTTCCTAGGGTTAATCTGAAAGGAGGTAACACCTTGTCCATGTACCCCTAATCCTTTGCCAGGCTCAAGATACTTTCTCATGTATTGAACGGCCCAAGGAGACCATTGAGCAATAGTCTTGCTATCTTCTTCATGAATGAAAGCAATAGTGAAGCCATAACTACTGGCAGTGTCGAGAGTAGCTACAGGTTATAGCTCATCGACTTTTAAGAATACCACTTTTCCATTATGTGGAATCTTCACCAGTTGATGCAGAGTAGAGGGAAACCCTCTCAAATTATGGATCCATGGTCTTCCCAAAAGAAGGGAGAAGGTGACTGGTATGTCTATGACAATGAAAGTGACCATTGAGGAGACTTCTCCAAAATCCACTTTAGCTTCAAAAGTCCCAATGACGGATCTTTTGGAATCATCATAGGCTTTAATGATAATCATACTCCGTGCCAGATTGCTTTCAGGTATTCCTAAGATCGGAAGCATCTTACAGGAACAAACACTGAGTGCCGAGCCATTGTCAGCCATGATGCATGGCATGGTTTTTCCCAACACATGAGCTTGTAAGTATAGTGCTCGATTGTGATTGATACCTTCCTTTGGTAGATCATCGAGGATGAAGGAAATGTCGGGAGTTTGACGTTTACTTAGATATGCTATGACAGCACACACTTCCTCAGGTGTTGATTGGGCTGGGGCCTCAATCTCCATAAGCCTTTTGACAATATCTTGACGATGCTCTCGTGATGTAAGCAACAATTCCCAAATGCTCATCTTAGTTGGAAATAATCTCAACTGATCAATCAACGGGGTCTCCTTTGCTCGTGTTTGGCTAATATCAGTGGGAAGAGTTTCTTCAGTAGCATTAGGCTTAAGTGGGCCACTAACTCTTCCTCTCCTGGTGATGGGGGCCAGAATCTGCCTCGTGGAGAGCTAGATCCTAGCTTTGGTTTCAATGGGGTAGAGTGGAGGGTGGTAGACTTCAAATTCATCAAAATCTTCAGGTAGCTCAATATCTTTCAGGTTGAAAGGCTTTTTGTTGGAAATTTTAGTTCATGGGGAATCACCTCCTCACTTACATTAACTTAAGCAATAAGCGAGAGCATCGTTCTGTCGGTACGGTTGGCTCGTATCATGTTGACTAGAGTAGAAGGATCTGGGGGCCTAAGTGTTAGACCTTGTCCCATAAATTGACGACTTTTGTGGATGATTTCCTTGTATTCTAAGCTTGATAAAAAGTATGAGAAGAAAGCATGGCTTTTACTTATCCAAATGTGATGTTGTAGCCTTGTTAAGGTTCCCACCCAAGATGTTGCCATCCCAGTTATTGTAGCGACGAACAGGTTTGGCCTCCTGATCAGTGCAAATTCCGATCTTTCATAAGAAGCATAAACTTCTTTACATGCAATATTGGATTCATTGAACCATCAAACACTAGATCGTCTGGTAGCAGAGCTTCTTTATCAATGGAAGGATATGCTTCTTCATATTTCAGACATTCAAGATAACAAGGTTTGATGTAACCATGCCACTCAACGTCACGACGTCCAAGTTATTCAGACATGTCACCCTAGTCAAGGTTCGGATAATTGGCGTCCATGATCCTATGGAAGATGTACCCTTCAGTAGGACCTCCTTCCTCATCATTGATGGCATAGATATATCTTTCAAGATGAAAGATGAGTTCATCAAAGCTGTCCTTAGAGGAATAATCTTCATCATAATAGCTGTCATTAGAGGAATCATCGTGAGGATTATCAGTGCTTATGTAACCATGATTTCTTAGAATCACAGGCTCTCTATCGAATTCATCATCGGGATCCGAAGGACTCATATTCGGATTTTCAGGGATCGCTTCAGAAGAGCTGCTAGCATGTCCCAAAAATTGTTGAACAAACTTATGCTCAAGAGTTTCCCAATCAGCTTTCACTTGCTCTGGCAGATTATTGTACCAGTCGAGAGCTTCCCCTTTTAGAAATTGAGGGAAGTGGACATGATATTTTTCATCAGTTGTGTCATGCTCATACATGAATTCCCGGTATTCACTTTGGAAAATGATGGGGTGTTTTTCTCCACCATATAAGTATCCTCCTGCGATATCATTGTCTTAAAAAACCATTACTCTTCAGAATTCATCGATCAATTCATCAATAGTAGAACAATCCAATCCAGTCAGACAATGTGATCCCTCTCTTTCATTAAATAAGAACTTCTTGAACATTTCATTGGCCACAAACTCCCAATCCAAATATCATCCGGGAGGTAGAGAGTGATACCATTCAAGGGCCTTTCCCCTCAGAATCTTCATTATTACTGAGGGATAACAAGACAAGTGGATGCCATTGCTTTCGGTGAAGTGCTCCAAGTTAGAAAGAAAGTCTACAGTCGATGTGTTCCCATGGAGCAATAGTACAGGGGGAATTTCAATCTCATTGATCATTCTATCCAAATTGCTGAGATCAGTAAGCAATTGGTTTTGACCAAAGTCGGGATGATGGAAAGTATTTGAGAATTGATTGTTTTCATCCTCATCGATCTGGGTGTGGATTCGGATAGAATTGACTGATTGGAAATTGGGCAATGGGTTATTTTGCGTACTGAGTCTTTTCTCTGGTTCCTCAAGTTTACCCTCAGCAATAAGTTGCTAGACATCTTTAAGGAGACGCTCACATTCATTGGTCCTATGTCCTTTGGCTACGTCGAAGGCACAAATGTTTTCACGATCCTCTTGGAAAGGAGGAGTGAAGGGTAGGACACTGGAGGATATTGGCTTTCCTTAATTTGGTGAAAAATTTGGAGAGAGATTCTACCCATGGGAAAAGAGGTTATTGAGCAGTTGTGGCAACTATCTCGATTTGTTTAACAACAGATATCTGGGTACAGGGGTAAGAAGTGTAACCAGAGGAAGGAGGCTTCCCTTGATTTGGTCTATTAGTCCACGACTTTGGTTGAGGCTTTGTAATTCCTCGTCTCCATTGTTTTTCTTCCTTATACTTTTCCAATATTTTGGCATAATCCAACACCTGATTGAAGTTGTCAAAGGTTTTCATCTTTGTTTGCTCGCAATACTTTCAGGTTGATCCTTCTACCAACTTGACCACCAGGGCTTGAAACTTAGGTTTCCCATTAACTAAAGCTTGCACAGCCATCCATTGGTGATAATAGTCTTCAAAGGATTCATTAGGCTTTTGAAAAACTCTTTCCAAGTCTTGGAGGGTCATCTCCATCTTATCATTGTAAGCAAAATTCTCAACAAAGGCTTTGCTAAGGAGTTCTCAGTCAGACTTAACTCCAGGCTTCAACCTCATGTACCAATCAATTGTAGTACTACAGAGAGTGGTTTGAAACATATTGAGGAAGTGGACATCAGCTATCCCCATACTCTTCATGATGCGCATATATCCTTCCAGATGAGCTACTAGAGAAATGGTCCCGTTAAAGGGCGCGATGTAAGGCATGAAAAAATTGGGATGCAATGGGGCTACTTCAGTAAGATCAAACTTGCTAGTATTAACATATGCAGCCAGACGAGTTTTAAAGGCCAGCCGTACTTTCTTGACCTCCTCATACAATTCAGTTATCTTTCTAATCAGATCCTTATTCACACTTGAGTCTCCTCATGTTCGCCACTTTTCCAATTAGTAATAAAATATATTTCTAAAAATTGTACTGGTGTTATCAATAGCAAATACTAATCTAGAAAAATGATGATAACTGCAAGTATACAGTTGCAATGTAGTTTTAAAAAGATATTGATCCCACAGGGAAGGAAGGAAATATAATAAATCAATCTGAAAGATTTTATGAAAATAAAAAATAAAAATAAAGTTGATAAAAATGTTGGATAAGTTAGAGAAAATTTGGTATAAAGTGGAGAGTAGAAACATACAATTTAAAAGAACGTTTTGAGAAATTCCAGATTGTAGAAAAACAGTTATAAGAAAATCCTTTACAATATAACTTTATAAAAATTGATTCTTCACTTCATAACATTCAAGAAAAACACTGCAGAATCCACATGAAATGACTTTTCCAATCCTAGTGTATGTATGAATCTAGTCAGTCTCAAAAGCACTAAAAATCAATCTAGTGATACGACTAGTAAATGCTAATCTTAATTATTTATATTGAAGATTAACCTGTTTATCTCGTAGTTAACTATCAAGCCTATAACCCATCATACAGGAAGCACATTATAACATATAGACATATTATAACCTTCGTGAAAGTATAGTATATGCAGAAAAATAAACCAACTTATAGTTGTATGCCTAACGAATTAAAGGAAGATCAAACCTTGTTCACTATCAATGGATGGTGATGTTCCTATCCAAGTGGAGTTGTCAATTCCTGGGCAAGTCCCGTGTTGGTTTATAATTCGGTCTCGATTCTACAAAGTTCCTCTCGGACTTTATCTTCTTGTGTAAACTTGAAATGCACGAAATTGAAGAATAAAAGATTTCATTGATTGTATGATTTGCAAGTACACACTCTCAAAAGATCTACAATTTTTAGAAGTTATAAGTAATCGTGAAATGATCGATTAACTCATAAACTCTTCTCTAATCTAGAATAACAAAAGATCTCAAAATGTATTTTCTCTCAAGAACACTTATATACACGAAATTACTCTCCTAGAATGCTCTCCTTGCAATCTATATCTATTTTCTATAGAGAATTCTCCTTATATAGAAGTGAAAAGTCATGCCTCTTCATGAAAAGTTGTGTTGCTTCATAAAGGTCATGTGTCTTGGATGAAAAGTTGTAATCCTTCACCCTAGGCACGTGTCTCTTCATTCTGGATAATTGACTCTTCATATATGTCAGTTAGAAACCGTTGAGGCGGTTAAACAAACTTGCAACCGGTAGAAATTGTTGAAGAGGTTTATGGAAATCACGCTAGTCGCGATCGCGAATTGGAGTCGCGCTCGTGATTTCTCTCTGCTTCTGAAGTTCAAGTGTTGATGACTAGTCGCGATCATGACAAATGTCGCGGTCATGATTCATTGACTTTTTCCTTTAAAAACACTTGCAAAACTTCACGAATTTCATTCGAACTTTGAAACTTCCAATTGTGATGAATTTTATACTCAAAAGAGCACTCAATTGCATGATTTCTTCTCCAAATTGGCCTAGTTCCAATATTTTGCAAATTCAACCTCTAATTCTATAAAAACCTATACTTGCATAAAAAACAAGAACAAACCTCGTGAAATCCAATTAAAGAGGTTTAAAAATAACATTTTTCTAAGAGTATATTGACACTAAAAACATTAAAAATAAGTGTCTTTCCACACTTATCACCTGACCCTGATGGTTAACGAGTCCGAGCATAAGATTCGAAGGCATTGAAGAATTCTTCAGTTTGTAGGAGACGCTTAATTTCCTCGATAGAAGGTCCTTGTTCCATTTTGGACACTGGAGGAGAATTCTCGACGGTTTCAGAGACCCGATCTAGGCGAACAACAGTTCGTTTCCAACCTTTCAAGGGAAACACGAAGTCAGCACTCATGCTCCACCGATCTTGCTACACACAGTGAAGATGATGCATGAAGGCTTGGGCTTCCTAAGCGGTTCCTTTCCCTATGCTTCATAAGGCTTAATACGGGAAAAGCACTCTATTTTGGGTAAACCTAGGGGAAGTTGCTATGGTTTTTTGATATGCAGGTGGTCACATAGATGGTTTTGAATTCGAGAGTAGGGTAAGGGTACAATGCGCCTCTAGCTAATTGGACCCTTGAGACATTAGCATGTCAGAAGCGATCCTTTCACTGTTTAGATATACCTGACCCCGATGACCTTGGTAGGTAAAAAAGGGTTGGTAAGTGTACGCAAGGTGTTTTCATAGACTTTCACCCCTTAGAAATTGGCATATCCAGGCGACACCAAGGCTATGTAAACAATATTGGAGGGGCATAACGAGCATTAGCAGCCCGGGAAGGCCATGGGGACCTTCATGCAATATGCAGATGCAACCAATTTATTATCTTTGTATGAGTTATTTTATGGGCTATCACTTGAATAGATGTCATTTTCTTCATTTTGCGAAAAAAAAGTTTTTGAAAATCATTTTTCAAAAATCAATTTTGAGTCCCCAATGGAGTCGCCATTTCTGTGAGCGGGCGAACCTTCTCTTCCCCCACCATATTCCATAGTCGGCTTTGGGAGTTGCCAGTCTGTGAGTGGGTTTGAAAAGGATTTAACTACCACGGACCTGGAGGGTGGACTGGGGTTGCCTGTCTCGGCACATACTCGAGTGGGAGGGAGATTTTACGTCTGAATACCTCGTATCTCGCATTAAAAGACATTGAGTCAGCTATGACATGCCAAAACATTTAGTTTTAAAGGAGAGTGGAAAACCCATCGCTTAATAGCGAATTGTTTTCATAAATAAAGCTTTGGAGTCGCCACCTGGTTCAGCTCACAACCAGGAATTAACAGAGAAATGGGTTCACGCAAAAAGTTTACTCATGACAATTATCCAACATTAACAATGATATACCATTAAATAACTCACATTAATGTGTATACGTAGGGTATATTTTATAACATACTTGTTTTATATAACAATATACCTTGCATAATTTAAACAGTGTATGGTTTGGGCATACTTATAGAGTAACGCACGTTTATTCACAATAAAGAAATCCAGAGTCATGAACACATGCTTTATGATGCAATCAATCAATGCAATAAAGTTGGGCGTAACAACCAAGAACCCTTAGTTTACCTTTCCTTGTGGTTGGGTTTTTCCTTTGGGCCGGTTTGGGACCGATTGTGTGGTGTTCAGGAGAACTTCGACAGCACTCCGGGTTGTATTTTAGAGATAACCGAGTAAGATTGGATCTTTACTTCAGCTGAGTTCTGACTAGCAACGGAGATTCGGAAGATAATCCCAAGCTATAGGAAGCTATAGAAGGGTATAGGATGTGAAATCATTGGAAATTTGGGCAAATTTTGCGGAGGAAATGCTATAAAAGAAGTCCGGAATCGGAACCCTAACTATCCTAATAGTGGCTTGCCCAAGATGCGGGGCTTGGAGTGAAGTCAGTCGATACCCAGGTACTAGGGTCTTTCGGCAGCTTTGGGATTGATTTTCCAAGGGAAATACTCTATCGGAATGCCTAGAATGGCTTTGGAATGACTTAGAAGAGGATTAGAAGAGATGTCATCAAGTTTAAGGATGTTTTTAGAACTTGAGAGGTGTTTGAGGTGTTTTGAGGTGTGTTGGATGTGAGAGATGTGTTGAAATGGTGAGGGGAGAGGCATTTTTATAGGCTTCTCGGGGTATCAATATAGCCGATCAGCTAGTTACACCATAGGCTGAAATTGCTCGATCGGTTAGTTTACACCTATTTGTAGACTAGGTGCAATCTAGCCGATCAGCTAGTTTGCACCTTCTATAAGATGACACGTGGCAGTCATCCAAAGGGTCAACTAGCCGTCAAATGTACAGGACATTTGACATTTTGTAAAAACTCTTTCGAGAGAATTTTGTGCAACTTTTTTGGGATTTTTCGGGTTTAGGGTTTTTGGGAGATTTCCAGTTTTTTGGAATCAAGGCTTTGAAACATTTGGATGGAATAAAGGTTCTGAACATTTCTGGAATTTTGGAAATTCCAAGATTTTGAACATTACGGAGTCAGAGCTCCATGATCATTTCGGAATCAGGGTTCTGGACATTTCAGAGTCTAAGCTCAAGGATCATTAGGAATCAGGGATTCCGGACATTTCGGAGTCAGGGCTCCAGGATCATTAGGAATCAAAGATTCCAAAAATTTTAGAGTCTAAGCTCCAGGGTTTCAGACATTGCAGAGTCAGGGCTCCAAACATTACGGAGTCAAAGCTCTAATATTTGGTCATTATGGAGTCGGGGCTCTAGAGTTCTCGGATGCACAATTGGTCTTCTGCCTGCTTCATTAGAATTTCACCCATACCTAGAAACAGGTTAAACATCCATCATTGGGCTTGGTGGACCGTGCTCATAGGCGACGGTTGGATCTAGAGCACAACAACGGTAAGATCTGGTTTCAGATATAGAGCACGACGGTGGCGATTGGCGAGATCTGGAAATTAGAGAGGTCGTCGGTGAGTGGTCTGACTCCGGCGAGATATGGAACTAGACAGGAAGGGTGGGCTTCGACGATGGCGGTGAAGACTTTTGACGATGATGATGGTGAATGAGATGAGATTTGGAGAGTCGGTGGTTGTCATTTACAGATTCAGTTCTGGTAGACGACGAGGACAGCGGTGATGATTGGGGAGACGGTGACGGTGGCAGATGATGATGGTGACAGAAACAACGATGGTGACGGGAACGACGATGAAGCAGATTGCTGGTGGAAGTGTGTTGAGATTTGGACTGTTTTTTGACATGATAGGTGTGAGCGGGCGAGCCTTCTCCTCCCCCTTTCTCACCTTCACCGGCCAATTCTTGGGAGTTGCCAATTACTGGTGCGAGCAAGAAAAGGTTTGAAAAGGACTTTCTACCACAGACTTGGAGGGCAGACATGGGTCACCTTTCACGACACTTTCGCAGTGGGAGGGAGATCTTGCATCAGAATCGAGCCAAGGGGCCCAGATATCGAGGTTTGAATACCACGTATCTCGCATTAAAAGACGTTGGGTCGGCTATGATGTGCCAAAACATTTGGATTAAAAGAGATCAGAAAACCCATCTCTTTATAGTGAATCGTTTTCTTCAATACGGTTTTGGAGTCGCCACCTGGTTCAGCTCACAACCAGGAATTATCAGAGAAACGGGTTCGTGCAAAAGGAATAATCAAGATATCGATCCAACATTATCAATGATATACCATAAAATGACTCACATTAGTGTGTATACCTAGGGTATATTTTATTACATTCTTGCTTTATATACCTTGCGTAATTTAAACACTGTATGGTTTGGGTTCGTGTAAAAGGAATACTCATGATATCGATCCAACGTACTTACCTGGAATCCTTGCATTTGTCTATGATGAAGAAATCCAGAAATACGGATATATGCTTTATGATGCAATCAATCAATGCAATAAAGATGGGCGTGATAGCCAAGAACCCTCAGTTTACCTTTCCTGGTGGTTCGGTGTTTCCTTTAAGTCGTTTTGGGACCGATTGTATAGAGATCGGGAGAGCGTTGATAGAACTTCGGGATGTATTTTGGTGATATTTGAGTAAGATAGGATCTTTAATCGGACAGTATTCCGACTAGGATCGGAGATTTGAGAGACAATCCAAAGCTATAGGAGGCTATAGAAGGGTATAGGATGTGAAATCTATGGGAATTTCGGCAGAGTTTCGAGAGGAATGGTATAGAAAAGGTCCGAGATTGGATCCTCGACTATCCTAACAATGGTTTACCCGACATGCGGGGCTTAGGGTGAAGTCAGTCGATGCCCAGGTACTAGGGTCTTTCGACAGCTTCGGGATCGGTTTTTCGGGGGAAAGACTCGATTGGAATGCCTAGGATGGCTTTAAAAAGGCTTTAGAAAGGCTTTAGAATAGCTTTAGAGAGCTTAGGAAGAGATGTCATCAAACTTTGAAGCTTGAGAGGTGTTTTTGAAGTGTTGTAGGCATTTGAGGTGTGTTTGGAAGGGTTGAAGGAGAGGGCTTTTATAGCCATCTCGAGGTGTCAATCTAGCCGATCGGCCAGATCACACCTATGATTAGACTAGGTGCAATCTAGCCGATCGGCTAGATCACACCTTTCGAAAGACGACACGTGGCAGTCCTCCAGAGGGTCAACCTAGCCGTTATTTGGATAGTAACTTTTGGCTTTTTGTACAAACTCTTTCGGGAGAATTTTGTTCGGCTTTTTCGGGTTTTTTGGGTGATTTCCGATTTTTCGGAATCAAGGCTTTGAGGCATTAGGTTGGAATCAAAGTTCCGGACATTTCTGAAATTTTTGGGAACTCTAGGGTTTCGGATATTGTGGAGTCAAGGGTCCAGGGTTTTGAACATTTTGGAGTCAAGGCTCCGGGACATTACGGAATCAGGGATTCTAGACATTGCTGAGTCTAAGCTCCAGGATCATTAGGAATCGGGGATTCCGGACATTTTGGAGTCTGAGCTCCAGAGTTCTCGGATGCACAATCTGTCTTCTGCCGGCTCTGCTAGAATTTTGCCCATATCTGGAAACAGGTTAAATATTCATCATCAGGCTGAGTGGACCGTGCTCATAATAGGAGAGAGTGATTCTTGGAAAATAAGGTTTGTAAAGTGACGTATAACAATAATAAAAAAGTTAAGGTGTCGCAACAAAACTAATTTTAATGTCTTTATGTTATATTTGGTTGCTTATTCCAAGTGTTTTTACTCAAAATCTAAGCCCATCTAAAATTTTATTTATGTTAGATTAGGTTGATATTGAATGTACTGAAATTTCAAATTAAGTAAATAAAATATATAATAAATATAGAGAAATAGTAAAAAATATAAGTTTTAATAAAATATTTGTATATTTATCTCTCACTCACTAACCATTTATATATTATTAAAAGTAAAAAACTCTTAAATTACTATTTTAATCTCATACATTTACTATTAATTGATTATTTTATTAATATATTTTTTGAATTGTTAGTTATTAATTAATTATTCATAAAAAAAGATTATTAATTAATTTTATCTGAATTGTTAGTCATTAATTAATAATAATTCATAAAAGATTACTAATTAATTATTTCAAACATTATCTATAAATTTAATTTTAAAAAAATTAAATTAATTATCCCAATTAATTAATTTAATTGATATCATAAAAATAAATACGAAATTTGATTTTGAGTAAATCTTTTTTTTCTTTGTGGACTTTTAAGACAATAATGATAGTGATTTCAATTTTTCAAAGTATACGTTAATGATTTTGAGTCACTACAGTTTTCTTCTCTCTTTTCATTTATTTTTATTTTTTGTACATTATTTTTGGTATAAGTTTCTTAAAATTAAATTTATTGTTATCGATTTTATTTCATTATATTGATCATTGTTGGAAGTGGTCCACCAAGTCAGAAGATCCGACCCAAGACAAGATCCGACATACTTTTAGAAGAGTTTGAAGATAAACAAAATCCTCAAGTCAAAGTAAAAGATAAGGTCCGAATCTGGAAGTTCCAGAACGACAGCTCAAGGGAAAAGATTCGGAATTCACGTGGATAGAGGAGGATCTGGTGTCAAGCAAATTCAAAATGTCTAAGTGTGTGAAAGAAGATCAAATCTAGTCTTCAAGATGCATTTAATGCTCTTCCACCTACTGTCGACATTTAATGAAGAGAGAAACACTAAAGGACAAAAACAACATGTTGACAGTGACATAAAGCCATCAAGTAGCCAATCCTAGAGCGCGTGAAGATCACTGCCAATTGGGAAGCTAGGACGTTAATCTTCAAACAAAGAAAATTGTCTGAAGTCCTATGGACATCTATTGGCGCACAAATCCCAAATTCAAACAGGCATTTAATTGTCTCTAACGGCCAAAGAAATGGTCTCGATACGCCTAGATTAAACTTCTTCAACGAACCAAATTGCATCCTCTCCAACGGTAGTATTTATTGCACAACCTATAAATAGAGGAGCTGGAGCATGAAGAAGTTGCTGATTTTTCAAGCTTTCAAGAGCAATTGAATTTCAAAAGCAATCGGCTTTCAAACGCCAAGAGAACAAAGCTCCGGTTTTCAATTTGTTAGAATTTCTAAGTGAAAAATCAAAGTGTAAATCTTTTCAATCAGGGGGTTGAAAAGTGGGACTTAGTTTCTAGATCAGGGAGTGATTAGAAACGGTATATCCTGTGTGAAAGGACTTAGCTAAGTGGGTGAGACTTAGTGGTATATCCTACTTCCTGAAAGAGGTTCTTTTCGGAGATAAGTTGTAAAGGCTTGATTCCTGCCTGTGAAAGGAATCCACTAGTGGATTAGAGTCCAGCAAGAGTTCTAGGGACTAGAGTAGGCGGAGCCGAACTAGGATAAAAATTCCTTGTGTAATTAAAGTTTTAGTTCATAATCTGTCTGCATTCGGAGTCGACCCAGAGTCCAGATCTGAAGAAAATTTTATATTACTAAATGTTTCCGCGAAAAAGGGTCATTCACCCCCCTCTGACCCATATTGTTTATTCCTAAGGGACCAACAAGTGGTATTAGAACAAGTGCTCAAGAAGGAGATCTAACAAATCTTGAAGCTAAAGATCCACGAATCCACAAGTCAAAGAAATGGCTCACCGAAATCAGCATACTCTCCAGAGGGTAACTACATTACCAGACCCCCTCTCTTTACTGGAGAGCACTACTCGTTTTGGAAGACTCGAATGAAGCATTTCATCCAGTCAAAGAGCATGTATGCCTGGCTCGCGATTGAAGAAGGCCCTTATGTCCCATTGACTGAACTAGGACTGCCAAAGCCTACGTTCCAGTGGGATGAAAATGATTTCAAGAGCACAAAGGAGAATGCATATGCCATCACAATGCTAAATTGTGGATTGAGCATTGCGGAGTCCAACAGAGTAGTTGGCTGTGAGACAGTAAAGGAGATTTGGGAGAAGCTGGAAGTGACATATGAGGGCACCAAAAAGGTTAAATATGCCAAGATTGATCTCTTGGTTGAGAAAGTGGAAACCTTCAGAATGTTGCCTAAAGAATCTATCAGTGACATAAACATCAGATACACCAATCTGGTTAATGAGCTGAAGAGACTTGGGAAGGTATACACTGAGGAGGAGAAAGTGAAGAAAATCCTCCGGAGTCTCACCAAGGAATGGGATAGCAAGAAGACTTCTATAGAAGAGGCTCATGATCTCAGAACGTATACCTATGATGAGCTCATTGGAAATCATCTAACTCAAGAATTGTCCCTGGAAAGATACAGCCTTCAGGAGAAGAAGACAGAGGAGAAAAAGAAGTCTCTTGTCCTAAAAGCTGAAGAGTCCGGATCTGACTCTGAAAGTGATGATGATGAAGAAATGGCTTCTATTGCAAGGAAATTCAGGAAATTCCTGAGGGAGGATGGATTCAAGTACAGGAAATCTTCCAGAAAGGGAGACTCCTCGAAAGGAACCAAAAGCAGTTCCAAAAGGGAAAATTTCAGAAAAGATCTGGAAGAAAAGAAAGATCCGGAGAAAAAGATGATCTGCTCTGGGTGCGGAGAAGAAGGCCATATCAAATCCAAATTCCCAAAACATCAGAAGGAAAGGAGGAAATCAAAGAAGAAAGAAATGGCAGCTTGGAGTGGAAGTGAAGAAAGCTTGAGTTGTTCCTCTTCTGATGAAGAAGCAGAAAACAGATCATTCATGGCCTTGGAAAAACGAGAATCCTCATCTCCCCAAAGCACTAAGAAGATCTCAGCATCAGCTGCGGATGAATCTGAGTAAACTCTTATTTAGAATCTATTTCTATCACTGACCTAGTTGAGTCTATGTCTACTGTCATGAAAAATGTAGAGAAGAACACTAAGTCCATCAAGGAACTTAGAAAGAAAATTTTGACAATGGCTGAAGACCAAGAGATGATAGAAAAAGATTTGGAAGCAGTTAGAGTTTGTGTGCATGAGACCAAAATTGAAGAAAATTCTCATAATGTGCAAGTGATGAGATTAGAACCAAATCTCTTTGGCCTGGAGAGAGAGCTTTCAATACTCAAGGATGATCTTGGGAGAGGAAGCTTTGAACCCCAGAAGAGGAGAGCAAAACAACCTCAAGCCCAAAAAGCAGTTTCATTCAAAAAGAAGAACCATAATCACTCTAATCATCCATCTGGAAGGGCACCACAACAACAACAACACAAGTAAAGATTCACCTATTAGGAAAAGGGGAAGAAGGTGATGACAGAAGAAGTTCCTCAGCAAAAGAGGAAGGAAAATGGTGGTGCCAAGACATCACAAAAATCTGCAAAGAAATGAGCTGATAAGAATCCGGAATCCCCCAAAAGATCCCGAAGCACAGAAAACCATCAGAATGCTCAAAACAAGTAGAGGCAAAAAGAACCCTTTGAAGGGTGCAGGTTTTGTGGGAAAACTAACCATACTACTATCATGTGTAGATATGATAATTATGATTATGATAGGGCTAGTTTGGTAGTTAACCCGAGAGGACCCAAAGCTCATTAGGTACCCATACCCACTTGATCTGTTTTGCAGGTCTGCCTGAGATCCACAGAAGATAACAACATTTGGTACATTGATAGTGGATGCTTGAGGCATATGACAGGTGATGAGAAGGCCTTTATCGCCTTAACCCGGAAGAAGGGAGGCAAAGTGAGCTTTGGAGACGGTGAAAAGGGTCGGATCATTGGACATGGGACAATTGGATCCGAGATCAGCATTGAAGATGTGTCTCTTGTGAAAGGACTGAAGTTCAACCTGCATAGTGTCACCCAACTTTGTGACAAAGACAAGAAAGTAGTGTTTGATAACAATGGTTGCTCAATCATTGATAGTAAATCCAATCAAACCATTCTTTATGCACCTAGAACTCACAATATTTATACATTGAATATTAAAAAGAAAAATGATAATATTTATTTGGTGTCAAAAGAAGACGAGTCATGGCTATGGCACAGGAGGTTGGGACATGTAAGCATGGATCTCCTGTCCAAATAGGGTATACCTAAGGTTTCTTTTGATAAGGATCATCTTTGCTCTACATGTCAACTAGGTAAACAAACTAGAAAAAGCTTTCCTTCTGTAACTGACATAGCTACTAAGAGAACCCTTGAATCATTGCATATGGATCTCTTTGGACCGGTTCAGCCAATGATCTTGGGAAAAAGGAGATTTGCAATGGTAATAGTCAATGACTATTCCATCTATACTTGGGTAGCTTTGATTACAAGCAAGGATGCTGCTTTTGATGCCTTTTAAAGGTTATTTACAAAACTACAAATAGAACAGGGATCTAGCATTGAACATATCCGGAGTGATCATGGGAGAGAGTTTGAGAATATAAAATTCTCTAAATTTTGTGATTCAAAAGGTATTGATCACAACTTTTCTGCTGCTCACACACCACAACAAAATGGT
>CAOJBJ014938382.1:0-14658 GCA_948291685.1 Euphorbia celastroides | reverse complement strand
CTGAAGGTCGTTTTGCTCTGGCTCAAGGGTTGCTCAGCGAAAGAAGTCTCGCGATAAAGCAATTGGAGAAGTTCACTGATAGATAATGGCACTGATGAATTAGAGCATAAATTGAGGAAGCTTTGATCAACCCAAATAGTTAGTTTGTCTTATTAACAGCTACTCTATTCCGGCAAAAAGCGAAAACTGACAAAGCATGGAGAAAACTCGAAAAAGGACAAAGACACTAGTCTGACACGCGGCACGCAGTCTGAAAAATGTCAGAATCTGGCAGAGCCAATCAAATTGCGACAGCAACCTCAATTTCCTCGATTTCAATTCAACGAATTGCCGAAGAAGGTTCATCATCTACTAATTTTGGATTAAAGGAAACTCTGTGTCAAAACGACTAACTTACTAATCAGAAATTAACAAATCCAACCGTTAGAGAAATTCAACGGCTACATTCAGAAGCTGGCCTATAAAAGGATGAAGACTTGAAGGCAAAAACAACCAAGAAAATTACAATAGCCGAAACACTGTCAAAATCATCGCTCAAGTAATTTTTGAAAAGCTCACACTTTGTTAGAAAAGTTTGAGAGATTTAGAACACTCAAAATTCTCATCTGTTGTAATTGCATACTCACTTCTGTGATCAGCGAAAATCCAATTTTCTTAAACACTGAGTAGATTGATTGGAGATGGTATCTAATCAGTGGGTTAGAGTTTAGATTGAGGAGAAGGGTACTCTGTAACTGGTACAACTTTGTAAGAAGACTTCTCCGCCGATAAGGAGTCACTAGTGAATTTAATTCGGAGAGGGTATATGGGGACTGGATGTAGGCACAGGCTGCTGAACTAGGATAAAATCGCTGAGTGAAATTCTTCTTATCGCTATCTCTTTACTTTAACTGCTCATTTTCAAACTACTCAATTCAGTGCACTGAATATCCAAACTTTCAGTAGATATAACTTCGCTGACTGACCAAGATATCATCGAAGGTATATCATCAGCGAGATTCAGTGTTCGCTGACAAAATTCGGGTTTTTAGAATATTGACTTAACTCATTTTTTAATTCAAAAAAGTCATTCACACCTACAACTGTCAACAAAACACCATTGAACCCTATTGACTTTAAGAACCCTGCCAAGAACATTGTTGTTGAAGAAACGCCATTGAACCTTATCGATGAAACACCAATTGTATTTCAGTTAGGGTTTGTTGATCCTAGAATATCATGCATATTAACTATTGATCTAGAAGAATCAAAAGCGGCTGCGAAAAGGCAGATATACTAGCCACCAATGAAACTCTAGTCGTTGAAATATGAGACAGTGGTACCCGGCCACCATAGTATCCGTATAACTCAAAGTTGTTGTCAATGGGGCGTCGCACACCGAAACACTAGAAATCCATGTACTCAACGACGAGACTCCTGTCATCGAAGTGGAAGAAGAAAACATAATGAGATTGTAATATATAGAAAAGGAGAAACAAATCTTGTTCAGAGAAGCTGAGTAACCACAAATAGAAAAAGAAGAGATGAAGTCAAGGAACCAATAAAAGAAAAGAATAATTGGATAATTCGAGGAATCAAGAATGGAATAAGAAGTATCGAAGAACTCGAGGAACTAATAAACAAAAACGAAAAATTGAAAAACTGAAGGAATTAAGAAAAAAAGTAAGAACTGAAGAACACAAAGAATTAAGAAAAGAATAAGATGAACAAAAGAATAGGAGGAATAGAAAAGAAAATATCTTGAAATGAAGAAGAGAACACAAAATATATCGAATTGTCTGGATATGAATGTTGAAAAGCAAAGTTATGGAGGGGACACTCAAAAATAAAGAATGAACGAATATATAAAAGCAAGGGAAGGAGAAATAATTTTAGACAAAGTAGATCAAAAGCGAAAAGAAAATTATGGAAGTATAAAAAGAACAAAGAAGAAAAACTTAAATGAAGACAACTACGAAACGAAACATAAAAAATGACTGAAAAGAATTAAGGTGGAAGAGAGTGAGTAAGGAGAATCATTGGCTCTGATACCATGTAAACTCTTAGAATTTTGGTAATGATCAATGAGAGAGTATGCATATATATAGAAGAATAGTAATTTCAATCCTATACTAATCAAGACTGCTTGTGATATGAGAATTTTATCTATACTATGAAACTCTATACAAGAGATACACTCTAATAATCATAATAAAAAAATTCAAAAAAAAATATTGAGATAAGATTTTAATTCAATAATAAATACTTTTCACGTATTTGATATTTCAAATAAAGTCAATTCATATTAACAAACTAATAACTTTAAATTAATAATATTTTATATTTAATTTATTATAAAGGAAAAGTGTAATCGACTTGAACTCTAATTAAATAAAACTAGCTTAAAAATCACTAGATTTGGGTTTCTTATTTGGTTGAGCCCCGGCGTCGAACCTATCGCTCCACCTTAGGACCAACCCTAAAAATAAGTATCATATATAACCTTATGATGACAGAAAATAATAAAAAATAAATCATTAATATATATATAGTACCTGCTACAAAACTGCCACAAATAGAAAAATAATTTGTTTTCATTGATATTTTAAAATGAAAGTCAAACTTACTATGGAAACATAATTATTTATGAAATAACCCTAGTATTATATTACTTGACTAACTAATCAATGTGTTGGTTATTTCACAAAAACATAAAAGTATTTAGTTTCACAATTAATTGAAATTATGTTTAAAAATGGGAGAGTACACAATAACAAATTTTTTTTTATCTCTTCAAAGATTTACTAAGTGTTAAAAAAAACAGTTTTTCTTTTGTAATAAGTAAAAAAAGAAGTTGATTTCAAACAAAGATCACTGTTATAAAAAAATAATCTTGTACCTCTATGGATTTGTACTTGAAATAATACTTGCATTATTAAGTACATGTATAAATTTTAATAATTATGGATCAACATTCAACAAATTATGTTAGTTGTTACCTCAAACCTTACATTATATTAGTTCTTAGTTTCCAAAATAAAGCATTTCAAGCTTATGGAATATATTATGTGCGAGGTTGGCTGGAGAGCAAGACTCCAAGGTCTGTCAAGGATCTCAAAGAAAATAAAAATCTTCAAGGGAAGTTTAATATTATGCTTCTTAGCACCTTTAAGCGACAATAATTATATATTAGCTAAATTATTATTTTGTATTAGCTTACATCTGTATGTAATTATACTAGACAGCTGAGGATATTTTAGTCTTTAATTAGCTTGTCTAATGTTCCTAATTTTCAATCCCAATCTAAATAGATAGATAATAGGCTATTGTCGTGAATTGAATCATGGATTCTCATTCCAAAAAATTAGAATAAGAAAGAGGGATCATGGAGGGACTTTTTCGACATTTTCAAGCCATAAGAGAGGGCAACATAATTAATATGAAGAGGATTAGGTCATAATCAACTTTTCCTCTTTTGTTAAACTCTGTAATCTTCAGCTTATTCAATTAATGAAAGTTTTTTGTTCTTCAATTTCTTGATTGTTCTACAATTTACTGTTCATATTTCGATATCATCATGGTATCAGAGAACTCAATTTGACGTTTCCCGGTGTTTTTGGAGTTCTTTGTTTCTCTGTTCAGATATGGCGAAGAGTCAACCCAAGATCAACGAAAACAGTCCATATTATCTTCACTTAGGTGAAAATCCTTCTCTTGTTCTTGTGACGCCACTGTTAGATCAGAAAAACTATCATACTTGGGCAAGAGCCATGAAAATGGCGTTGATTTCGAAAAACAAGTTCGATTTTCTTGATGGAACTTTAGAGAAAGCAGATTCTGCAAATCCTCTTTATCGTTTCTGGAGGCGAAGCAACAATATGATTTTGTCCTGGTTAATTCATTATTTGTCACCGTCAACAGCGCAAAGTGTTATGAGTATTCAAGTTGCAAGTCTTTTGTGGAATAGCTTAAAAGAAAGATTCTGTAAGTCTGATATGTATAGGCTAGTGGATTTGTATGGAGAGATTTTTTCCATAGTTCAGGGGAATAGATCGTTCACTGAGTATTTTGCAAATCTACAAAATCTTTGGGATGAATATATTGAGTTGAATCTGTTGCCTACTAGCAATTGTGAAGGGTGTGTTTGTAATTTGGGGTTAGTAGTTCAAAAGGCTTATGATACTAACCAAGTAATTTGTTTTCTTAGAGGCTTGAACAAAACTTACAGTACTATTAAGTCTCAAATTGTGATGATAAAGCCTATACCGCTAATTAATAATGTGTTTTCATTGGTTTTACAATTTGAGGATCAGTTCTTGGTGGAATAAAATGAGTTGAATATTACATAGGAAGTTGTAGCTTTTGCGGGAAAAACAAAAATTATGAAACATTGCTAGCAGGGGTACAATTGTGAACAAGAATTACAATGTTGGAGGCAATGTAGCAGGAAGAGACTTTAAAGCAAAAAGGAAATGCGAATTTTGCAATGACAACCATCATGTGTCTACTTGCTGGAAGAAATATCCTCACCTGAAGCCAAAGTTTCACAAGGCAAATCTGGTATTGAAAGGTGAAGATGCTGAATGCACTGAACTTGGCAGAGTTTCAGATGATAATAATAATCAAGCAGACAACAACTTCACTCTAGCTGAGCTAGAACAGTTAGCAAATATGTTTAGGCAGAACAATGAAGGAAGACAAACTGTGTATGCTGCTGCTGCTAGACATGTTTCTCAGATCCAGAAATCTCATTCCCATCAAGACTTTGCTAGTGCTGCATCTTTAGGTAAATTTATTGCTTTATCTAAAGATGCTTGGATCATTGATACTGGTGCTACATGTCATATAGCTAATTCTATGACCAAATTTAGCAATATTAGAACTGTTGAGAACTGGTCTGTACTATCGCCTAACAATATAAGACTTAATGCTACACATATAGGGAACATTCATCTTAGTGAGAAATTCATATTATATGATGTGTTGTTTGTTCCAACTTTTCATTACAATCTCATATATGTTACAAAATTATCTTCTACTCTTGACTGTGAAATGGTCTTTATCTTTTGAATCTCAGAGACTGTGATTTAGCTTCTTTTCATACTGATATAGCCTTTGCTAGTAATTGTAATAAAGAATATCTATGGCATTATAGATTAGGACATTTATCCTCTTCTGTTTTGAACATATTCAGTAGACAATTTCCTAACATTGTAATGGCTGATGATCATGTATGTGATTATGTTTCAAGGCAAAAATGAAAAGACAATTTTTTTCTGTTTCTCATTCCATATCCAGTGCTCTGTTTAATCTTATACATATTGACATATGGTCTCCTACTACTCTTTCTTTAGATGGACACAGATACTTTGTCACTGTAGTTGATGGCTATAGTAGGTTTGTTTGGGCTATTGTCATTAACAATAAAGTTGATGTACAACAAGTTATTAGAAATTTTCATAAAATGGTACATGTTCAGTTTGGTAAAGCCATTAAAGTTATTAGAACTGACAATGGTGTTGAATTTAATTTTGATAATTTTTATGCTCAAAATGGTATTTTGCATCAAATGAGCTGTGTTGAGACTCCTCAATAGAATGGTCATGTTGAGAGAAAACACCAGCACATTCTTAATGTTGCTAGGTCTCTCAAATTTCAGAGTAGTTTACCTAATGTTTTCTGGCATTTCTTTATTGGCCATGCTGTGTATATTATTAACAGATTACCTTCTCCTTTACTTAGCAATAAGAGTCCTTATGAAATGTTATATAATAGAGTACCTGATTATGATGTTTTAAAACCTTTTGGATGTTTATGCTATTATTATACTCTTGAGAGAAATAGAACTAAGTTTGATCCAAGAGGTTCGAAGGGTATTTTTCTTGGTTTTGCTGATGGAGTTAAAGGTTACAGAATCCTTAATTTGGAGAATCGGGCTGTTATTGTTAGTAGACATGTTCAGTTTTATGAATGTCTATTTCCTTATGTTTATGTAACTCAACCTGTCTTTGATGAAACTCCTGAAAATCTTTTACAATCTGATAAGGTTACAGAAACTGTTAGAGATTCTATTAATCAACAATCTGAGAGTGTTAGGAAGCATAATCAACCTAAGTATCTGCAATATTATCATGTGTATTTAACACAACACAAAACTGTAGATATTTATGAAACAAAGAAGTCTTATCCTATCTCCTTTGTTTTGTCTTATGCTAATCTTAGTCAACCTCAAAAAGCTTATTCTTTTATTCTTATGACAGAAACAGAACCAAAGAATTATAATGCTGCCAAAGATAATGTTCATTGGCAAAATTCCATGAATGCTGAATTAGAGGCTTTAGAGAAAAATAGGACTTGACAGATTGTATCTTTAACCTAAAGATAAGGTTCCTATTGGTTATAAGTGGGTTTATAAGATTAAGAGAAAGAGTGATGGCACGATAAAAAGATATAAGGCTAGATTAGTTGCAAAAGGATACACCCAAGAGTATGGAGTAGACTATATGGAGACTTTTTCACCAGTTGCAAAAATTACAACTATTAGAGTTCTTTTAGGCTTGGCTTCTAAAAACAACTGGTTTTTAGAGCAGTTAGATATAAATAATGCCTTTATACATGGTAATTTAGATGAGGAGATTTACATGGAGTTACCTCAGGGTGTAACCTCTAATGTACCTAATGTAGTTTGTAGATTAACTAAATCCTTATATGGTTTAAAGTAGGCAAGTAGATAGTGGAATTCTACACTAATTGTTCTTTAATTAGCAAAGGATTTGCTTAATCTAAGACTGATTCATCTCTGTTTATCAAACAACAAAATGATGTGTTTATTGCTTTACTTGTTTATGTAGATGATGTTATATTAGCAAGTAATAATCAACATGCTATCAATGATATTAAGTGTTATTTGGATTCCTCTTTTACTATCAAAGATCTTGGTAGGTTGAAGTATATACTTGGCATTGAAGTTTTAAGGTCTAAAAAAGGTATATTATTATTTCAAAGAAAATATGTTTTAGATTTTGGCAGAGTATGGCTATCTTGATTGTAAGCCATGCCTTACAGTTATATCTATGGATGACATTGATCATTCAAAGTATCCTTTACTCAAAGATAATACACATTATAGGAAATTAGTTGATAAATTACTTTATCTTACCAACACTAGGCCTGATATAATGTTTGTTGTACAACAAAATTCACAAAATTTGGATACACCACATGAAAGTCATCTACATGCTGCTAATAGAATCCTGCGGTACCTAAAAGGGAAACCAGGAAAAGGTCTTTTCTATTCTTCTGATGCATGTGTAGATATAAAAGCATATGCTGATGTAGATTGGGTAAACTACAAAATAACAAGGAGATCCATCACAGGATACTGCATTTTCATAGGCAATTCACTTGTCAGCTGGAAGTCCAAGAAACAACAAATTATCAGTAAAAGTTCCACTGAAGCTGAATACAGGTTAATGTCCACCACTGCTTCAGAGATACAATGGCTGATATATTTGCTAGAAGATCTCAAAATACAGCAAACTTCTCCAGCAGTCTTGCACTGTGATAACTTGTCAGCAATACATATAGCCAAAAACATATTTCATGAGAGAACCAAACACTTGGAGATTGATTGTCATTAGATTCGATTTAAGGTTCAAGACCAAATCATTCACCTGATGCCAGTCATGACAAAAGAATAGTTGACTGATTCCTTCACCAAAGCTCTTCATTCACTAGCTTTTAAGGAACAACTTCAAAGACTTGGCATTTTAGATGTTCATGATGTTGGTCTTGCGGGAGGGTAATAAGATATAATGTAAACTAGTTAAATTATCATTTTGTATTTGCTTAGATCTGTATGTTGTTATACTAGACAACTGATGGTATTTGAGTCTTTTAACTTGTCTAATGTTCAACAGAATAAATACGAAGGGGATTAGGTCATAACCAACTTTTCTCTTTCGTTAAGCTCTGTAATCTTCAGCTTATTCAATCAATGAAAGTAAATTGTTCTTCAATTTCTTGATTGTTCTACAATTTACTGTTTATATTTCGATATTATCAAACAATTCGAATATTTTAAACAATTTTTTGAAACAACACTAGTTTTCATTGCTAAAGGAGTATTGGATCGATCCTAAATATAATTCTTCCACGAATTTAATTCGTTCATTCATTGATTTGAAAGAGAACGATAAAAAATCAAACTCTAACTCGTTGAAACTTCTAACTTTTTGTAAAAAATATATGACTTTCCTTTTCAGCATGTTAAGTCAACAATTTCTAAATAAAATTGAAATTAAACAGTGGAATATAAATTATATTAAATATTTATAAATTTATTATAGTTAATCAATTAATATACCATAACTTTTAACAAACTTACCACTAGTTTGTTTATGCAAAAATCTAGGCGTGAGAAAAAAAAAATTACAAGACTTAAGCATTCAATATTTCATTAAATGATATGAAAATAATAATTTTTTACTGAAAAAGTTGAATTTCATTTAAAAATAATTAATTGCTTAGCTATCTCAATGCATATTGTTTAGGGTTCTAACTAATATAAGAAAAAATTAATCATATTAATAATGTATTTGATCGAGTAGATGAAAAAACGTATCAACATAATTATTTCAAGAGTCCCGCACATAAACAGCTTTATTTAGTGTGAACATCTTTATTGCATAATTTAATTATCTCAAAACATCATTTAATGTAAAAATTATTTAACATTCAACGCATCACGCTTATAGTTTTTCCAATTGTATATAAGTATGTAAACTATATAGCACATAATCTACTAGTAATACAATGTCAAATTGGCAACTACACATGATAAAATGTGGTTAACGGAATGAAAATCTAAAATTTGGTGAAGTTGGTTTTTTTTTGTAAAATAAAATATCAATTTCAAAATAAGAATTTAATTTGAATGTTTTGAGAAAAAAGTTGAAACCATATACAAAATTTAGTTCAAATAATTTAATTATCATTAACTATAATCTTTTCAAAGTACCATGAAAAAACATATTATTCTTCATATAAGTATTACCAGTTTTTAACAATAAAATACAACATTGTCTTTTATACATGTATATAATTTGTTTTTCAAAAAAAAAATACATGCTTATAATTTAAGTACATATAATAAAACAAGCTAGCATTTTGTATTTTCGGACAACCAAATTTTCCCTTGACGTAAGAAGCAGAAATTGTATATAAGAAAATATCAACAATCAATTAAAAACAATTAAAAAACACAACATTATTTGTTGGCCTTACGTTATATACTTTCTTTTCATCTAAAAATTAAAATTTTCAGTTGGTTAGATTAACATGTGAAAAGTTCTATTATTTTATCTGCCCCTCCGAAACTCCAACCCATATTTTTTTGTTAGCCATTAATTTGAATTTCGAAAACAAATTTTCGAATGAATGAAAGTTTTTCTCTTTTGAAGAATTAAAATGAATGAAAATGTAATGTTTTCCGTAAAGTGATTGCGAGTCAACAAATATAATACAAATATGAAAAGATTTTACTATACGAATCACACAAAGAAAACTAATTAATTATATATTATGGCACAAGAATAAGAAATGAAAAAATCAAAATTAGGAAGAAAAAAAGACAACTGATAGAGGGTTTTTTAAGAAATAGAGGGTCTTTAAGAAAGTAAAAGGGCATAAAAATTGAAAGAAAATCTAGTGAAATTAATTGATCAAGTAAATAAATTAGGATATTTTTGGTGAAAGTAAGAAAGAACTAAAGGGTTGATTTGAGTAACAAGATGTTTGATATTTTTAAAAAACGTATAAGCTATCTTTTATTGTTTTCTCCCAAATTAAGAAATATTTTGTAAATTTTAACTATTTACTTAAATATTTTATCGGCCATTCAATGTTTAAGAATGACAAAAGGTCGATTAAAAATTTAACTGTTTAAGAAACGTTCCAAATTCGAGTTTTATTTATTTGAAAAATTTATATCATAAAAGACAATCACTATAATCGAATTCGCGATCAATGAAGGAAATCGGTACACTTTTTTAATTATCAATATTTTTAAAATTTATTTAATTATTAAAAATTAATAATTGGAAACAAAAATATGGTATATTGGAGCAAAGAAAGAAAAAAGAGAGGGTAAGGTGTGGATCACAGGAGAAGACACGACCCTTAACCTTAATTTTTTTTATTTTTGGAATAAAGTTAGGAAATTTAATATTTGTTGTCTTAAATAGCATGTTAAAGATGACATCTTTCCGGAGAGGAGATTGAAGCATTAGGCCCCTCCACCTCTTCTTCATACTTCATGTGTTGTTGTTGGGTTTTAGTGCCTTTGTTTAGTTTTTAACCCCACCACCCACTTGCTCTCTTTTCAACATTTCCCCCTTTCCTCATCTTTTCCTTCGATTTCCGAGGCCTCTTTCTCAGATACTTGCTGCTTTTGGGTTTGGGGATTTTATGAGAGTTTGGTCTTTCGATTGATTTTTCAGGTATTGTTGTTTGCTGTTCTTCTGTTGGATTGATCTATTTGGGTTTTGATTAGATTTTTGTTGAATTTGAGTTGGGTTTCGTTTAGATCCATGTTTTGGACTTGTTTCATATTTGGTTTGCTGTTTGGTTTCTGGGAAAATCGATGATTTTCCGGGAAAGTTGCTATGGACGGTGAGATCTGGATAGTCTTTAGATGATTTTGTTGGATTGTGAATTAATTGATTCCTCTGATTACGTCACTTTTGGATCTGTTCATCTTCTTGCATTGACTTTTTGTTCTGTACTATCCTTTCTCTTTTGCTGAAATGGATTCTTTGATTCCTTTTGGGGATTTGTGTTTTCACTTAAATTGCAATAAATGATCAATCTTTTCTTGCTTTCTCTGTTCTTAATTTGCGTATTAGAAGAAATTTCCTCAATTTTAACGCCTTTCCTCTTCCAATCTATAATCACAGCTCTGAATCAACGACTCCAGATCAGGCAAAGATGATGATGTTCGACGATATCGGATTCTGCGGGGACATGGATTTCTTCTCCGCCCCGCTCGCCGGCGACTCGGCGGCGCCGGCGGCCGAGCCGGAGGCGACGGTGGAGGACGACTACAGCGACGAGGACATCGACGTGGATGAGCTGGAGCGCCGGATGTGGAAGGACAAGATGCGCCTGAAGCGCCTCAAAGAGCAAACCAAATCCAAAGAAGGCGTTGACGTGGCAAAGCAGCGGCAGTCGCAGGAGCAGGCCCGCCGGAAAAAGATGTCCCGGGCCCAAGACGGGATCCTCAAATACATGCTCAAGATGATGGAAGTCTGCAAGGCTCAAGGCTTTGTGTACGGAATCATCCCGGAAAAGGGTAAACCGGTGACCGGAGCCTCTGATAACCTCCGCGAGTGGTGGAAGGACAAGGTCCGGTTTGACCGGAACGGTCCGGCGGCTATAGCCAAGTACCAGGCGGACAACTCGATCCCGGGGCGAAACGAGGGGGCCAATTCGATCGGGCCGACCCCTCACACCCTTCAGGAGCTTCAGGACACCACCTTGGGCTCGCTTTTATCGGCTCTAATGCAACACTGCGACCCTCCGCAGCGGCGGTTCCCCTTGGAGAAAGGGGTCCCGCCGCCGTGGTGGCCTAAGGGGAACGAGGAGTGGTGGCCCCAGCTGGGCTTGCCCAAGGACCAAGGGGCTCCGCCCTACAAGAAGCCACATGACCTGAAAAAGGCCTGGAAAGTCGGGGTTTTGACCGCGGTGATCAAGCACATGTCGCCTGACATTGCCAAGATTAGGAAACTGGTGAGGCAATCAAAGTGTTTGCAGGACAAAATGACTGCCAAAGAGAGCGCCACATGGCTGGCCATTATCAACCAAGAGGAGGCCCTGGCTCGAGAGCTCTACCCCGACTCTTGCCCGCCGCTTTCATCAGGTGGCTCGGGTTCTATGGTGATCCATGATTGTAGTGAGTATGATGTTGAGGGGGTTGAGGAGGAGCTGGGTTATGAGAAACCCGAGAATCTCAGGATGCCGGTTTACCCGATCAAGGGGGAGATGATCTCGAGCGTCGACTTCGTTCGGAAGAGGAAACCGGCGGGTGAGATTAACATGATGGTGCATAACAAGATCTATACTTGCGAGTTTGTTCAGTGCCCCTACAGCCAGATCCGGCTCGGGTTCCATGACAGGATTACCCGAGATAATCATCAGTTGACTTGTGCTTACAGGAACTCGGGTTTGGACTTCGGGGGTTCGAACTTCCATGTCAATGAGGTGAAGCCTGTGATCTTCCCTCAGCCAACGGCTCAAGCTCAGCCCAAACCCGGTGGTTTGATTATGAACTCAGGTCCCGCACCGTTTGATCTGACCGGGGTTCCAGAGGATGGGCAGAAGATGATCAATGAACTCATGTCTATGTATGACTCCAACATCCAAGCCCACAAGAACCCGAACATGGTCAACAATTCGGTCCCCGAAAGTGTGAATCTTTTCCAGCCAAAAGCCCACCATCAACCCGACAACTTCTTCCGGGGCACTCAAGGGAATATGATGAGCCAAGGGTCGGCAGCGAGCCAGGGCAGTGTGATCACTCAAGGCTCAGCGATGGAACCAAATATGTTCAATGACTCGAACCTGATGTTTTCGCAGGACAACGGTCAGTTTGGCCGGTTCAAGCAGCTGAATTCGGGGTTAGAGACCAACCATCACAACAGCAACACAACAAACACCAATGGTGGTTTCAATCTGATGTTCAATTCGCCGTTCGATTTGGCTTCGTTCGACTACAAAGACAATCTGCAAGGGCTAGCAATGGGGTCAGTGCCGAAGCACCAGGATGTTGGAGTCTGGTTCCAGTAAAAAAGTACAACAAGCACTAGTTCATGTTCTTGCTTCAGTTACTGTCTCATTGTCTGCTCTCTTATCTCTAGGTCTAGTATATTAGATAGTAAAAGAAGCAAGGTAATAAATGAAGCTAAAATACTCAGAAAATTACCCTGCTGTTGATTAATATATACCTATTTATATATATTATATGTTTGTGAAATAAATAATAGTTTGTGTTATTGTTTGGTGTTTTTACTTCACAAGAATCAGACAGAACATTTTAGTTGGGGTAATGAAGTAAAAGAAGTTGAATTTGTCTTGTAATGGAAACATGTTTGGTTGAATGCTGAATGGGAAGGTTTCGTCTTTGTTATATTGAAGGTGTTAGCCATGTGCGTTTTTAGACCCACATTACTGTTTGTTATTGATAGAGATGCTTGTTGACCTGTTCTTTAATCTTTATCCTCTTGATTTTTCTTTTTCTTTTTTGTTATATTTTAACGTTTAATTGCATTTGTTGTTTATTAATAGGTGATTAGGAGGATAATTCAATTGTGTTTATTCTTTAATGCTTTATTCAACCCGTTGATATTACTTGTGGGAATTGACTTTTGTTTACTACGTGTTGATTTCGCTTTAGTTTCATCGGTATGAAACAACTTAGTCTTATTTAATGCTTGTTGAATACTAGTTAAATTGGTATTAATGGTGATAAATGTAGCAATGGTACACATTTATGGCTCATGTATTCATGGGTAACAATGTTGACCATTTTTCGTTCCCCAAAATTCATTTTACAGAATGCAGTGTTTTTGCTCTATTCATTTATCCCATTTTTTTTTCCTTAATTCAAAATTCTTTTAAAATAATATTATTTTACTACTAAATAAATAAAAATTAATAAAATAAAAATTAAAAACCACAAAGTATGCAAAAGTAATATTATTTGTAATCCATTCTCAAAAATGAGGAATAGATTCATTCCCTATGTATAGGTAGGGCTGTAAATGAGTTGAGCCGCTCGCGAGCAGCTCGATGTTCGGCTCGAAAAAAGCTCATTCGAGCTCGACTCGATAATAAATGAGCTTGTTCATGAACAAAATTTTAGGCTCGGCTTTGTAAACGGCCGAACTTGAACAAAGATTGTTTGAGCTTGAAAGCTCGTGAACAAGCTCGATAAGAGACTCGTAAATTAGCTCGTGAACAAGCTAGATAAAAACTCGTAAGATATAAATATTGTATTGAATTTTGTTATTTTAGTTTATATTTTATAATTTGATAAAGAAGTAAAACCTAAAATGGTCTAAATTTACATGGCCCAAAGTCCAAACCTAAAATATTTGCAAAACTTACTTCTCCCTAACCCTATTTCCCATTCTTTTCCAATCTACAACACGCAGCCACCATCTGAGCTTCTTCTTCTCGCCAAAGCTTCGTTCCATCGTTCCATTCTACTGCTACCGTTAATTAATCCATCCTTTTTTTCATCTTGTCATCAGTCATCACATAATACTTTCAAGACAAAGGGTGTTCTTCCATTTAGCTCATTGTTTCCATCGAGGTGAGAATTTTTTTCAATAAATTTCTGCTTGAAAATCTGCATTTTCATGGGTACTTGAACTCTGTGTTAAGTTTGTTATGATAATTTTCTCTCTCTTTTTGAATTTTCATATCCAGCCCCTGCTAATGAACAAGCAGATCTATGTGAAGCTCGTCTCATGGATGAATAATTGAGCCGAGCTCGAACTCAGCTCGTGAACAATCAATCAAGCCTGATTATCGAGCCGAGCTCGAGCTTTTTCGTGAACAAATATCTTTTCTTTCGAGTCGAGCTCGAACATGAAATAGAGCTCGAATCATAAACGAGCT
>CAOJBJ014938211.1:0-22131 GCA_948291685.1 Euphorbia celastroides | reverse complement strand
ATTATATAAACCGAACAAATATTCTAAAACTATAATTGAGAAAATAAAAATCAATGTCACAAAATTGATTAGCATACCTTTTCATATTACAAAACCATTTTAATAATAAATATTAATTTTAGTTTATTCCGTTCTGAAATTATTCAAAGGCAGAGAATACATACTTTAAGAGTCCATTACATCTTAGTTGCATTTATGTTATATATAAAATCTTTTTTTTAACTTTACTCTGATTGGTTCAATATCATCCACCAGACTAAGATTTTCCATAGTAAGCAACTCTAAAGTCTGCGGCGATAAATAGTAACAAAAATCAATAACAACATAAATATTAATTAAAATTTGTGTTGATTAAAAGAAAAGTTATTGACGAAAAACAATATATGAACAACAGAAACTATAGAGTGAACAGATTTTGACAAAGCTTACCAATTTAGAATGAGAAGAAGAAGAAAAGGCAAAGTTTATGTTAACGTAATATTTTTAAATAGGCCTATATAAATAACAGTCAGATAATATGTTGAATTTTTTTAAAAAATATTTGGTGATATCCATGTAATGTACATGTAAAACCGTGTGTTATTTTTTTTCAAATAAGTTCATTAACCAATGATAAGATGTGGAGTGTTATCTGTAAAAATTTTATTTAGCATAATTAAATTAACCAATTTTAATTTTTTATACTTATTAATATGAATAAGAAAAAAAGAAAATGTATGTGCATGAATTTGTGACTAAATATATAATATAAGATTCTTTAGATTTCACATAATGTATTTTAGAACTCTTTTTATGAATTTTGGAATTGTTCATATTTATTTTTTGTTATATATATTTTATTTTTATTATAATTTGTTTTAAATTTTATTGGTGATATTCTTATCCAAAACTTCTCTAGATTTGATATTGGATTTCACATAATGCATTTGTTGTAAATTAGAACTCTTTTTATGAATTTTAGAATTGTTTACAGTTATTTTTGATATTATCTCTATTATAATTTGTTTTAAATTTTGTTGGTGATATCCTTATCCAAAACTTCTCTAGATTTGATGTAAAACTAATATTGATCTGCTAAATTTCACGTAATTAAGATTTTTTTTATTGAATTTTATTATTTTTAAATTTTAATTAAATATATAAGGGTAAAAATGTAATTGATTACTTCTTTACTTTTAATAATATATAGATTCATGAGTACACAACACAAATTCAATAGTTGTACCGTTGATTTTTAATTTTAGATGCCTAAATCTAACTCAAAACCGAATGCCACGATGAAGTAATAAGTTCTTATAGTTTCTATGCAATAAATTTAGATAAAATTTAACAAGTATGATTTGTAAAGTTGCAATTGTCACTATCATTATTATTTTTTGTGACAATATTGTTTCTGTCTTCCACAACGGTGTTGGTATTTTAGTGTAATTGAATGGTTGTTCAATGTTTTCATAATTTTTATCGAATAAATTGGAAGAATGCAGAGTGTAGAATTGTTCGAATAAATTATGAAATTATAAGCTTTCAAGGTGTGAAAACTGTAAGTTGCAGCGGTTATTTGCAACGGTTCGTGACAAATAATAAAACTGTCATCTGGAAGCAGTTTTTTGTAACAGTTTTGGTAACAATTTTGGAACCGTCGCCAATGCCTGTCTTAACTGTTGCGTCTGTTCGAAGAGACGTGTCTACTGCAATAGTTTTCTGAACAGACACTTCTTTTGGTGACACTTTTCTGGAACAGACGTGTTTTTTCGTATTTATGCCTATATAAAGGCATTTTGGCATGAGTTTTTAATAGATCTTTTAGAAAATTCTGGTGGCACGTTTTGGGAAGGTTTTGAGGCGGTTTTTTGCAACAAATTTCTTGGTTCGAAGGATTTACAATATTTTTGGTCAAAGTTCATCTAATTTCAGTTTCTGATTTTATCTCGTTGAACTTTCGGATTAGAACCTCGAAAAAGTTTTAATTGGAAAGTCGCCACACGACTTCAGAAATTTCCAAGAAAAATGATATCTTCTTTTGGTGTTCGTCATTTCAGGTTTTGATCCGAGTGGTTTTCAAGCGGGAATTCAAGAGGATTTCTTCCCAATTCTTTCAACACGGTTGGTGTTCATTTCCATATGAATTGGTGTCCATCTTCTCCAATGGTTAGATGTTCATCTTTAGATGCCGAATTTCCAACATACAATACCTTCTTCTTTAATTTCCACAAACCATAGGTGTAATCAGATTATTTTGAATCTAATAAAATATTTTCATTGATTTGTTTGTTATCTCGTTGATGGCATATTAATCAAACTATGCTTCATATTTAGATAATTATAAAATAAGAAAATGTTCAAATATTCTTACTCCCTACAAGTGACGATATGTGCATTAACATCTTTTCTTTTTGTTTGAATCTTTTGTTCTAATTATTTAACAAACTTTTGAGTTAAATATGAGAAAAACAAGACATTCTTAGGAACTACCACGGTTGAATCAAAAGACTTTTATTCCTAATAAAAAAGGAAAATAAGACAATATATTTAATTCAAACCAAAGAAAAAGTAAACCTATATGCTTGCGTAAACTTTTTGATTTTCAAATAAAATAAGAGCTTTAAATAACTCATCTTCAAGGTTGCTACAAGTAAATTAATGAATCAAATCTATACAAATGCATAATCGAACCTATCTAGAGGAATTAAGTTTTGAGCACGTGATCAACATGCACACAAAACTTAACAAGAGCATGTACAAGAAAGAACGTAAAATCACTAAAATTGAAATAGAAATTGTGGGAAATATATTTTACGTTGAATATGCCAAGAGTTTTTCCTCAATGGCGTGTATTTAAATTACATGGACTAATTGACATATTATGATGGGTGAATGCTCATTTTGTTATTTCAACTTGTTCAAAAAATCAGTTTCGGTATCCAAACTCTTAAATTATCCCTGTAGGTACTCAAACTTTAAAGAAGTGCACCATTTTACTACCTCAGTGTCACGTGTCAATTTCTGGTTGGCTAGTCAAAAGTCAAAGGTTGAGTACTTACGGGCTAATTTTAAGAGGTTGGGTACCGGAATGTTAACACGTGACACTGAGGTATTCAAATGGTGCACTTTTTGAAAGTTGAGATATCTATAAGGTCATTTTTTGAAAGTTTGAGTACCTACGGGCTCATGTTAAGAGTTTGGACACCGGAATGGATTTTTTGGACAAGTTGGAGTACTAAAGTGAGCATTTGACTAATTATTATTGAAGAAAACTTTTAATAATGAAAAGAAATGTCTTGAGAAAGATTGAGACGAGCAATAATAACTTAAATTAAGCTCAATGGATAAAATAACAAATATTATTGAACTCCTAACTAAAGGAATTACATCAAAATACACTGCTCGAACCAATTGGCCTTTGATCAAATGGTACGTTTTCTAATGTGTTGATGGGAGGACTGGAGTTGGAATTCAAGCCTCTTCAAGGATATATAATTATTAAAAAAAAATACACTGCTCGAACATATCAAAGTTTGATTTATTTAACCAAAAACACATGTAAAGAACCAGCACATCCAGATCTCACGTATAAAACATTGATGTAGGGCTTAATTCTCACTCAATTTTGACTTTAGAAACGAGAACCCGGACCCGCTCATGTTTTCCTCCACAATTCGGTCCAAACGGGCACCCATTTCTTCACTGAAATAGTTCCTCCGACCCCCACTCTTTCCTTTCCTGTAAAAAGTGTTGTTCTGAATAACAAAAGACGAGTTCTTGCTGTAGGCTCCAGCTCCGCTCTGGCTTATCTTCAAATCCCTCAAATTCTCAAAACTGTAGAAATCAACAATCTGTTGCACCAAACCTTTCTCCTCTTCCTCCAAGGTTAACGGACACCCCATAAATTCCGCAAGCCTTTTAACCACAAAAACCGCATCTTTCTTCATATCTTCATACACCAGGAACAAAACCCTAACTCGCCTTCCAGTACCCCAACACATGATTCCAGTATGGCCCGTTATTGGCAAAACGACTCAAACGAGTCCCCCATGTTGACGTAAGCATCCTTGTCGATCCCCTCCGGCAACCTGCTCCTCATGAAGTGCCACGTGGACACCAGCACATCCTTGGGGTCCCTACACAAGTACACCATCTTGCAGACACGTCGGATGATCGAATCCGGCAGAGAAGCTATTATGTAATAGATATTAATAGTTTTGTACAAATTAATAATCTCACATCCTCTATAAACTAAATTTAAAATTTGTAAAAAGCTTTATTACATGTATATGTACAAATTAATAATCTCACGTCCTCTATTAACTAAATTTAAAATGTGTAAAAAGCTCTAAAAGAAATTTACCAAAATCGGAGGGAGTAGTTTTTTATTTCAAGGAACTTATTATTCAAATTTGTCTGAAAATTGTCCATTTATTTATTACATGAAGTAGCAAAAGTGACAGTAATTGCGGCTGTGATCAGATCAATTTGCTCAAACTTATCAGCTAAGAAAACATTTCTCTTTTAGCATAATTAAGAGTTAGTAGAGAAATGTTAGTGTAACCAATTTTATTTGTCCTCTAACTCTACCAAATTTAATGAACTACATTCCATATGAGATTTTAAGGAAAAGAGGTGGTTGTCTTCCACAATTCATTACTATTTCATGTTGCTGGAGATGCTAGTTAGATGAGGATCCACGAACAAAGCTCAGACAAGGCTCGATTTGAGATACTAACAAAGCCGCGCTAATTGAAACAATTACGTACTCCTTTGCATGTCACTGTGATAAGAGTTAAGAAAATTCTAATTGTTTACTTTTTATTAAAATTAACAATTAATAAAAATGCATACTTAAGTACAAAATTGAATTTAGCTGTCGAGTGTAATGTCGACAATGAAAACCTGAATTTGATACTTGTTGCAGGGATTATTGCCTAAAGACCTTAAAGAGAGACCCAAACCCGTTTTGCTTTTAAACCCAAATTTGTTTTAAATCCATTTACCCGGTTTACAAAACTCAGCGTTTTGATGAAATTGTTTTTATATATAAACTCATTTTTACTCCATTTTAGGGTTACATATTTCTACAGCCAAAGCTTTTACTCTCTCTCTCAATCTTCGTTTTCTCTCGATCACTTCTTTGGAGATTCAAGTCTTCTCTCTTTGTTCGAAGGTTCTTTTGGAGTTGACAGTGGAGTTTTTCGTTCTACAGGAAAAGTTACTCGTATCAATTTCCTTTCTGTTTGGTTTTGGATGTAATCTAGGGTTTATATTACTGTTTTGCTTGATTCTGTGATTTCTTTTAAAACTTTGGACAATATTGTAACAATTAAGGCAACTCTTTGTTTTTCTGGCCACCGTTCAATAAAAGAAACCAACTGATCCTTCCCGCCGGCAGATGTACAACGACGGATTTGTTCAATCGAACAAATCTTGAGGAACTGCCTTAACAAATCACGTGTGTCATTTACTTTTCTGCTATTTCTGTTAATTTTGCGAAAAGTGATTTATATGATGATTTGTAAATTAAATCGGTAAAGATAAAAGAGACTATGTATTAAACTGCTACATGTGGTATCGGAGCACCAGATCTGGTTCTTGCTTCCGTTAATAAACAGATTTGTGCTTACTTTGCTTAATCTGCTTGACTGTGTGTGTCTTTGAACTCGCATAGGGTTTCATCTTTGTAGATCTAGGTTAACCTGCTTAGATCTGCTATTTTACACAATCTTGTATCTACTCTGTTTTTACTTGTTGCTTTTATTTGTTTCTTGTTCACTGATTCTCTGTTCACAGTTTTGGTTGTAGGCCGGGTCATAATATTCAAATTTCTTACAAGGTGGAAAATTGAATTTGATATCAATAAAAGAAACTCTTATGGCAATTAGATTACGCTTAAACATATACATAAGTAAGACTTTGCATGTAATAACTCTTTAGTTATTAACTCTAAAACAATACCCATAAAACATTTGGGTTAAAAAAAGGATCCTGAGAGAAAGCAAGCAGTAGCTGAGTTAGAGGAACTCGTAAGCTCTCTCGCTTCACATTTTCCCTAGAATCACCATTTCTCTTGCAAAATGAGAATTGTGGGACAATTGTCAGAGAGATATTGCTCTTCCATATCCAATGGAAATAAGAAAAAATATGTGGTATATGGGGAGGCTGAGGCAAGAGACCCTAATAACCCATTCTTCACTGTCAATCTGCTTGCTTTGATTCTATGCCTTTTATTTGATTTTTTTTGTTTATGAAAATGCTTTGATGCCTTGTTATTTAGTGTTGCTTCATCTTTTGACTATGCTTGTTTGTCATATGACTTGAATGTTGATTCTAAACTTGCAATCTTTAATAATGAGAGACAATGTACGTATTTTCACCCAAATCCTTGTTTCCACCTTGCCTAAACTATATATATATATATATATATATATATAGAGGTGAGGATCATAAGTAAAAGTGTAAAACACTCCTGAAATATCTGAGATTGATGTGAAATATTGAGATTGGTATTGAAGCTAATAATTTCATTTTGGTGAATTGCAACAGAATATGAGTACCCACTAGTTTTAACATGTCAAAGTCTTATAATACATAATTGAAGTTTTGCCTTGAACTATTGGATTCTTCCCCATGTTTGGGAAATGCCCATAATGATTAACATATTATTATGAGGACTATTTTCGTATCAAATCATTTTGCTAAGAGACCAAATACGTTTTTTTAGGATAGATTTATTGGTTTGGAAAAAAATAAAAGGAAGCAACACGTAGCGCGCTGAATCTGTATTGCCTTGATTCCTAACTGAAGTACAACCAAGACTCTAGTTATGATTCAAAAGAATAACCGACACATATTAACACAAATTACCCACCACTCTAACTATTAATTAACTTGCTAAATTGACTCTTAAAATAACTTTGACAAATTCAACCAACCAGACTCAACTAACACCACTAAAATAGGGACACTTTGAATCATTCTCAACACCGGTCTCATAGTATATGTTTATGCTAAAGGTTTCTGTTGATAGATTAATGTAAGGTAGAGTCTATTAATTTGTTAATGGAATGATTACTTGAACTTAAACCATAAAACGTATCTTGCAAGAGGAGATTCTTGGAGTGAAACTTAATGAGATTTAAGTGGCATGGATGGTATATGCGCTTAATACTTTGGTATCAGAGACTTTAGATTCAGGTATCTTAACAAGTTAGATTAAAGGAGGAGAAGTATCACTAGTTCCGCTAGATAGCTGGTAAGGCTTGTGTATCATCACTACATCATCATCATAGAAACTTTCATTTTGTTTCCTTTATTTTACGGCAACCTTTCTATTTCACTTTCTTTTAATTTATTTCTCTCGCGTTCCCTTCATATTGTGAACATCACACATATCAATTTACTTATAAATTTAACTACTTTCCATGCTTCTCGTGAGAATGACACCTGGTCTTACCCTTTACTACTAATTGCGATCAATTGCAATTGCTGATTACTATTTCATATTATTTAGCATATCAAGTTCATCAATAATAGAATTAGAGAGAGTAATTCTAACAATGATTTTGTGTTGCGAGCTTTTAATTAATTACTATCAAGGTTTTAAAAGGTGCTAGCGCTAGTGCAATTGCTAATTAAAAAGATATATTTTACATATTTGATTATGTTATGAGTTCATTTTCAATTATATCTATATGTTTATTTCCTAAAAATAATAAAAATATAAATTTGCACAGGCTTCGCCTAGGCTCCGCCCAGGCCCTACCTAGGCCACGGAAGCCTCGGCCACCCGACTAGCGCTAGCACCTTTTAAAACCTTGATAGAACAGTAAAACTTCTATAAATGCATATACTTAGGACTAGGAAAAAATATTCATTTATCGAGATTATTAATTTATCGATAAATGCATAAAATATTCATTTATTGATAAATACATATTTATTATTTTAGAGAGTATTTTATAGCATGTGTCGTAGATTGGAAAGAAAGAAAAAAGATACTTAAAATAAATATATTTAAATTTTCAATAGAATTTAATTCGTTCATGCATAAATATATATAAAACCTAAAAATTTTACCATTTGTTTATTTATTATCTTGAAAATGTAAGAAAATTTAGTGCAATATATTGTATATATGCAATTGTATTCATATATATAGAATATGAAGAGAATTTATGTTAATTAAAAAAGAAAAATACTAAATATTATACTATAAATACATGTTTTAAGATGAAATAATTATTGATTTTGTATTATTGGTGTATAAATACATATAAATTCTAGATTTATTATACTAATTATTATTTTATATGGGCCTTTAATACTTTATTTTTAAAAACTATCTAATGCATTTAACGAGATATATATCTAATATCACTGGCCCAAGTCGGGACCAGAGAAAAATATTTATTTAACGAGAATATTACTTTATAGAGTATTACTTTATTGAAGTTCTACTGTGGTTGGATAAGTTGAGAGCCAAGAGATTATGCTCATAACCAATTGAAATACTCAAATAACTTCAGAAGGAAAGCCGTGTGTTTTGTTTTAGTATTCTAATTCATGGTCGCACTTATAGTGAATTGCTAAAGACAGTCGAAAATTATCCGCCTTAGTCGGAGTAAAAGACCTAAAAGTCCTCTTTTAAAAATAAGTCGGTAAACAAAAAGTCATTTCTTTTAGCAAAATAAGTCAAAATCATAAAATGAACCTTTCTGAACACCCCCAACAAAAGAAAACTTCACTTTCAATTTATTACCGCCCGCGAGAACGCCGGCTGCCGTTTCCTGGCAACAACTAAAACTCACCCAAATCCAACCATTTTCTGCCCGCTTCTCTAATTACTGCTCAAATCCAACTGTAAACCGAAAACCTTAAAAGGCGTCGTAAGAGAGAGTGGCTTTGTAGTTGAAAACGAAGTTGCAAACTTAACAACTTATTAAGGATTGATAAGTCCATAAATGATTAGTAGGGCATTGTTCATACTTAGGGGTGTTCATCGGTTGGTTCGGTAGAAAAATCGAACTGAGTTGAATACTTTGAAAGCCGAATTACCTTGAAAGTACTAAGTCCAAATTTTGTAATATGATTTCACATTTTTGCATTCTTAGATGGAAAATCAATGCGGTAAAACGAATAGATTTTGCACCAAATAATTGAAAATTGAATAGATAAGACCAAAAAGCTAAAAGTTGAGTACTCCAAGTGCAAATAAACTATTTTAGTAGCCCATCACAAAAAGACTTTGAATTAATAGATTAGGACTCAGAAATGTATTTGCGTCATGAGTTGTAGGGATGAGCATTTGGTTTACCAAACAAACCGAATTGCTTCAACTGATATATTGATTATCATTATATTTCTTACGGAATGCTCTCTCCTAAATGTAGGAACTATTTCGGTTGAAGCAATTCGGTTTGTTTGGTTTGTTCGGTAAACCGAATGCTCACCCTGATAAGTTGACTTCATAATCAATTACTGAAATGGAGGCAAAATTTCTTATATTAGTGGCTAGTCAGAATTAAAATTGGGTGTTACTTTTTTCTTAATGTTTATAGTTTATTTGATGGTAATCAGATTTTTGATAAATATGATAGAGTTGCTTTTTTTTTCTTATAATCTAAAAAAATAAACAGAAACACTCTAATAGATTAAAATCTGCTTATAAATAGATTATAAGCTACAAGTTATAAGCTAAAAGCAAAAGATAAAACATTCTCTTTGTGATTTTTAAAAATTTCAAATTCAAGTCACATTTAAGGTATGGTGGAGATTTTACTTTATATTATATGTGAGGGAAATCTTGAGTTTTGAGATTCATGCTCAACTTTTAGATTGGGAAGGACATGGTATAACAACATTATACCACTAATATTTGTTTTTCTTTCATGCTTGTTTATTACTAGTGGACAAGGTTTTCAGCCCTTGGTATTTATAGTTGTAGTGCCTGACATAAGCAATTGACACCACAAATCCCCACACATGGTATGATACTGTCTACTTTGGGCTAAAAGCCCTCGTAGTATTGCTCTTAGGCTTTACCCCAAAAGATCTCATACCAATGGAGATAGTGGCCCATGTTTATAATAAGCTACTCTAAATCTTCCAATCTTTCCATGTGAGATATTTGTTTGTCCGACATTCCTCGCCTTGAACAAATATTCATCGAGCCTCCCCTCGACCGATCAACCATAAGAAACAGACATCACAAATCCCCATGAATACTTTTTCCACTTAACACTGTGCATTTGCGAGTAGGTGTAGTGAAAAAAAAAAACATTCTCCTTCAGATACATATTGTTAACTCCTTTTTCTAAATATTTACTGGTATCTTTATTGAAATACATTGTTCGGGACTTAGTCACAGTAAAGATCCCTCACCTCTCTCAACAAAGATATTTATTAGGGTTCGAACCTTACACTTTCCCTGATACTCAGCCTGTGCATTACCGACCGACTACACTACACCTTCTTTTTATCTCCCAAAATCACTCGAATACAAGACAAGTAACATTTAGCTTGTGCTACCTTTTTAGTTAGTCCTCGTTGCCTTTGTGATATTTTTGTTTCTCAACCGTTCAACCTTTTTTTAATAATTAATAAATTTTAGAAGAAATTGGGTTTCGAACTTAAGACCTTCTATCAATATATTGAAAGGTGTATCTAGACTTGTTTATCGAACGGGCTTGGGCCGGGCTCATCGAGTTTTTAAATAAAAATATGTAACCAAGCCCGGCCCGCAGCCCATTCTTTATTCAATTTTTTATGTACTAAAAATTAAAAATAATAAAAATAAATATAATAAAAATCAAGAACAAGAAAACATAGTTAATGGGAAAGGAAAGTTAATGGGAAACGGAAAGCATAGAAATCGGAAACGCAAAAGAAAGCGGCTACATCTTTTAAGCGGTGGGGACTATGAAAGAAAAGTGTTGAAATCTGTAGAAAATTGAAGAAAAATACTTAGTGAAGTGTTCGGGTGTTAGATGCAAGGTTGAGATATGAATTATGAACTAGGTTTTGAGAATGTAAACATATATAAATTTTATAGTACAACAATGCCAAGCCCACAACAATGCCAAGCCAAGCTCATTACGCCATTACTAATAAAATGTCAGGAAAACTTCAATAACTTTTCTTGAGGTTTCACTTTTTTTCAAAAACATCCTTGAGATTTGAAATCCACCAAAAGTACCTTTGAGGTTTTACTCCATTATTAAAAACATACTTTTTTATCCTTTGACTGTTAAATGTTGACAAGCACAAGGGGTATGATAGTCCAAACATTGTTTCTTAATATAAAACTCATTTACCCACTAATCCAATCCAATTACCCATTAATCAAGCCCAACCCATTAACTTAGCCCTAATACACTGAAACCCTAAAAGCTCTCCCCACCGCCGGCGCCGGCGAATCGCGATTCCGGCGATCCGGTCCTCTCTCCCCCAGCCCCTCCTCTCTCTCCTCCCCTCATCATGTCGGCCTCTGTCTCCTCCCCTCTTGCCGATTTTCTCTCTCCCCTCTCTCATGAACGAAGCCCCCGACAAGCGATTCCGGCGAAACGAAATTTCACTAGGAAACATGATTTCCTCTCCGCCCTCTTCCTGATTTTATCTCTCCCTCATGTTTCATTCAATTTCATTTCAGATCTGTAGATTTCTCCGATTTTCTGCTTCGAGATCTGTTTCGATTTGGTCCCCATCACCTGGAAACGCCGTCGGTTTTGAGAGAGAGAAAATCACCAACAGCGGGATGAAGGGAGGAGAGGGGGGAGGATGGGAGGATAAATGCCGGGAAAAGCAGTTGGTTTCATTCTCGCTGAGAAACGCCGTCAGTTTTGAGGCGTCGCCGGAATCACAATTTCTCGGCGATGGCGGCTGGAATTATGGTAGAGTTAAATTGGTTGTTGAGTTAGGGTTTTGTTGAAAATGAGTAGGATTAAATGGATTTTGGTTAAATGGGTTAAAAATTAGTATATGACAAAATTGCCTCTTGTCCATGTCAACAGTCAAAGGATGGAAATGTATGTTTTTGATAACGGAGTAAAACCCCAGGGTTGTTTTTGGTGAATTTTAAATCTTATGGGTGATTTTGAGAAAATTGAAATTTTAAAAGAGGTTTTTGAAATTTTCCTTAAAATGTCCATCCGTGTAGTGATCCACTATTGGGTTCTTGAATATGGAGTATATATTTATGACTTATGGATATTATTATGATTATGAACCATAACGTCTAATATGAAATAATTTTTTTATTATTAGTCAGACCGGGTTCGGGCTTTTATATATATACCGAGTTCAGCCAATCAAATTTCGGGTCTGGACTCGGATCGGGTTTAATAAAAGAATTGATGTCCAAGCCCGGTGACTGGATGAATAGCCTGGCTCACGAGCACCTCTATACCACTTGATGAAAGATCAATTTAACCTATACTTACTGTAATGGATTTGATATATATAATCTTTTCCCTCAATGAAAAACAGAGTGATCGTTTACTGGGTCACCTTTTCTTCACAAGAACAAGAGCGGATTCCAAAATCGCAAATCCTTGTATCAATTTCATCTGAAATTCCTCATTTATAAGCTCAATTGCTCGTTTTTTATCTTTTTGTCGCTGATTTAGTATGTTATCAATTGTGGGCTTATGTAGATTTTTAGGGATTTGAAATTTTGAATTTGGGTTCTCTTTCAGAGCTTTGATTCGATTGGAATCAGTTCTTTAAGAATCGAATTCCCTTCAATCGAAGATTTGAGGATTTGATGCAGAATTGAGCTTGTTTGTTCATAGTTTCTGAGATGCAAAGAGTCCGATTATCGTCTCAACAATCTCCAATTCACAAGTTGGGAGATTATCAAATGACATTTTCCCCCAAATTCAAATTTCCCCCAATTCAATCACCGGAACTCGACTTTTCCCTCCAAATTGAGCCCTTAATTCCCGGACGATATCGCCCTCAATTGCCTTCTCCGGCTTCCCGTCACCTCCGCCGCCGCCGCCTGCAAGCGGTGGCGCTCAATTTTCATCTCCAAAGAGCGTTTCTTCACCACTAGAAAGGAATTCGGCATCAAAGATCCATGGCTCTTCGTCTTCGTCTTTCACAAAATCACCGGAAAAATCCAGTGGCAAGTTCTCGATCTCCGGCAATTCACCTGGCACGACCGCCAGCTCGATTTTGTTCTAAAATTCGACATGTTGAAAAATCAGTGGTCTGTCATCGACCCAATGGTCACCGCCCGGTCGTTTTTCGCCTCTGGTGTAATCGACGCACCAATTTTTGTTGCCGGAGGCAACAGCAGCGATCTTTTCGAGCTGGATTAGGCGGAGGTTATGGATCCGGGTACGTATAAATGGGCCCGGGTCGAGGGTATGGGGACAAATATGGCGTGTTATGACGCGGCGGTGCTCGGTCGGCGGCAAACTTCTGGTGATGTTGCCGAGGGGGCGGCTTTACGACCTGAGATCCGATGAGTGGGAGAATATGCGGGTCGGGTTGAGAGAGGGGTGGACCGGGTCTAGCGTGGTGGGTGTCGGGCTGTCATTTGTGGTTTCGCAGCTTGAGAGAATGAAGCTCAAGGTGTATGACGTGGACACCGACACGTGGGAGGCGATTAGTGCTGCCGGAGCAAATATGTAAGCCGTTTGCTGTAAACGGGTCGGGTCGGGAAATTTATGTTGTGGGCCGGAATTTATTTGTTGCGGTTGGGGTTATTTCGAAGGTGAAGGAAGTTAACGGCGGTGAGATCAAGTGGATTTTTGATGTGACGTGGCAGGTGATAGAGCCGCGGGAGAGGTTTTCGGATTTGACGCCGTCAAGTTCTCAGGTTCTGTTTGGCTAGGTACTTATTTGTGAGATTTGTATTTTGGTAATACGTTTTGAATAAAATTGTATCTATGGGTTTGTGGGATAGTGGGAGTTGTGGAATGCTAATTGACGTGGAGTAAGAAAGTGTACTAATTACATGATGGGAAATTCTGATAAATGAAAACTGACTTAATTTAAAACCTATATTCAAATGATGTTATAAATGACACAATTTTCTGACTTATGGAAAAAGGAGTTGACACGATGTATAGACCTGGTCGTGGACTTGTCGGCCCGTCCAACCCGTCCGAATCTGAAACATTTGGGATGGGTTTTGGATTTCATATTTGTGAATTTTTAGGCCCGGCCCGAACCCATTAAAATCCGTATCATAAATGGTCGGGTTTAAGATTAGATTAAAATCTCAATGGGCCACCCGGCCCGAATAATTTTTTTATAAAATAAAGTTTTTATATATAATTCTTAACAATTTAATCTATAAAATGAAAATATTATTGATAAAATATATATTATTATAGGTTAAAGTAATGTATTTTTTATTAAATATGTACATTTACATATAAAGATTATTGTGACGTTTTTTATATTTTTTTATTTTTTGAACCCGGAATCCGAACCCAGCCCAACCCGAACCCGAAAAAAATTTTAAGCGGGTTGGGTCCGGTTTGGGATTACCATTCTTAATGAAAAGCCCGCCGGGCCCGGCCTAAACCCGACCCAACCCAGCCCACGAACAGGTCTAATTTCAATAAATGGCAAGTTGCATACTTTATCGTGTGATCAAACTTCATCTGAAATAATTGCGGTACCAAAAATTCTCAGTTTTTAGAATAAAATTACACCAAAATTGTTTATTTTGTGAATGCAGTCACACATTTTAGTAGAGTGAGCTGGGATAGTATGAGATTAAATTTTAACACCAGTTCATTTTATATCTATTTAATTTTAACTTTTAAAGTTGTCAATTGCGCTTACTCTAAAATTTCAAAGAAAAATGCTCCAGAATTTATAAAATGGGTACAAGATGTACCTTATTTCTAAAAAAAATAATCATAAAGAAAAATTTTCATTACATTTGGTATGCGAATCAAACTCGTGGCCTTTTGGAATAAAAAATTGAATGTTAACCTCCAAATTAAGGCGTTTGCCACTGTTTTATAGACAGCACTAACCTTTAAAAACTACTTTATAATGCAAAAAGGATGTTTCTGTCAACCCAATTTTACAGATTTTATAGCATGCATTAGATTTTCTTGAAATAATGTAACGGTATGTTTTCATAAATTTGAATGCATCGAATATTAAGTTGAAGATCTTAGTTACTCCCGAGGATAAATTTCCAGATTTTTCCTTCATGTAAGTAGTAGCGTAGTGCCCCGTATGATTCACTTGTAATTATATCAAATTTACAAAGAAATAAATTTAGAAGATATATTTAATGATAGATAAATTTATTTAGTAAATATAAAATTTAAATTTATTTAATTAAAAAATAAAAATATTTGTTATATCTAAATATTTTTTAAAAATGTATAAGGATAAAATGGTTATCTAGAATTATAATAATAATAATAATAATAATAATAATAATAATAACATGGTTTAAAACAACTCGGTGAGTAATTTGAAGGGACACTCTCTATTTGATTACTCTCGTTAATGAAACTCTTACAAGATATTCGCTCCAGCTTTCCATATGTATTTATATCATTTTAATTATTATAATATAAAAAGGTCTAATATTTATTGTTACATCATTATTAAAATTTGAAGTTAGTTCTTAATATGATTTATTATTATTATTATTATTATTATTATGCTATTTGTTAATATAGTTAAAAAAATATAAACTAAGACATTAAAACATATGAAAATTGAAACTCATCTGATAAATAAGTTGAAAAGATCAGAGACAAGTACTGAACTGAACTGAAACTAATAAGTATTGAACTGAACTGATAAGTACTAAATTGAACTGATAAATACTAAACTGAACTGAACTGAATGGCTGATAAGCTAAAAAGAATAGTGACACAAACCATTACTAAACCAATATGGCTATATGTCATAAGATAGAAGAAGAAAAGTTGGAATTGAAATTTCGCTCATTGAACAATTGAAGCCTCTAACTTAAACTAGTCCAGATCCAATTAGATTTGCAAGTCAATGAAAAAAATCTACAAGTCACATATACATAGTTTTTCTTATAACAGATTGTAACTAGTTCTTGTTCTCTTTTGTATTTGTAAGTCGATTGCTTGTGAATTTGTTTTGCTCTCGAAAGCTTGTAAAGAATCATCAACTTCTTCTGGTTCCAATGTCTTCTATTTATAGGTTGGGCAATAAATGCTACCGTTGGAGAAGACTCAACCTGGATCGTTGAAGAAGTTAGGTGTAGGCGCATCCGAACCGTCCATTTGGCCATTAGACACAATTAAATGCCCGTTGTAGCTTGGAATTTGTGATCCAATAGCTTAACATAGGATTTCAGACATTGCAGTTGGTCTGAAGATCATCCTAGTACTGTTTCATTCGATTGTGTAGTCCACGCGCTTCGGTATTGGTTCGAAAGTGACTTTATGTCACTGTCAACCTGTTGTTTTTGTCTTTTAGTGCTTCTGTCTTCATTAAATGCTCCGACAGTTGGTGATGCGCATTTAAAGCTCCTTATAGACCGGTTTTGATCTTCTCCCACACACTTAGACATTTTGAATTTGTTTGAGACCAGATCCACCTCTATCCACGTGGATACCAGATCCTTTCCTTCTCTGCTGGATTCCGGAACTTCCTGATCCGGACCTTAACTTTACACTTTAACTTCTCGGATTTTGTTACTCCATTTTAACTTCAGGTTTTTGTTTATCTTCAAACCTTCCTGAAAGTGAGTCGGATCTTTGGCTTGACGGATCTTTTAAATTTGGTGAGCCACTTCCAACAACAACAACAACAACAATAATAATAATAATAATAATAATAATAATAATAATAATAAACTGTTGAAAACAAATATTGTAAAGAAGCATGGGCGAATACACCTTTTGAGGTGTGGGTCCATGGAACCCATGGATCTTCATTAATATAATTAGTTCGGATAAAGTAAACAAATGCCTAAAACCAAATTACGAACACCCTTTACTTTAATTACATTTACGTGACTAATACGTGAATTATTTGCTGTCTTTTCTTCTCTCCTTTACTCTATTCTCACTAGATTTTCGGCGACCCCATTTACTTTCTGTCGAACCGCCGCCGCCATCTCGCCGTTTCCTCCACCTCGCCGTTAGATCACGTCGTTTTCACCGACCGCCGTCAGATCTCGTCGTTTTCACTGACCGCTGCCAAATCTCACCCAACCACTAACCTCCGCCGCCGAAAAGCCGCACCGTTAGTTTTGTTGCTCGATTTTTCCCAGTAAAAAGGGATTTTTCCTTTTTCCGGCGAGATGTGGTGGGGGAGGCGTTTTCTCGCTGGATCTACCAAGGAATGAACAGATCGGCGCGAGGGAAGGTGAAATCCGGCAAAATGGCAGCGAGAAAGCCATATCTGACGGAGGTTCAGTTCTCGCCGGAAAATTGGTGTATGGAAGGAAAAATTCGGAGAAATTGGTGGTTGGAGAGCGACATCCAGTGGAAAATAAGGTTTTTTCACTGGATTAGCGTTTTCCGGCGTGTTATCGATTTTTTGGCCAATTTGGAGCGGCGGTCCAACGAGATTCTGGTTGTTGGCGGGTCTCCTGCTGAAAGTATATCCTGGTATACTAACCATGGTATACTAAGTCATCTGTTATCATTACTGAATTAGTTTTATGTATAAACATAATTTTGTACCCCATTAAAAAATGTCAGTGGACACCATATTCTATTTAATATCATTTTAACTGTTCTAATTCTTTGCATTCACCTAAATGTTTTCTTCATAGTAAAATCAAACATAAATATATATATTTTCAACAATTGTTATCAGTTACTTCATTCTCTTTATTTTCCTTATTATTCAAATTATATAACTAAATTATTCCCACAAAAACTATTTTCATATGAGATACCAAAATTTAAGTGTCAGTTTTCATAAATAATAATTTTTTTCTTAATAATCCTTAATTTTTATTAGTATATATTTGAAATTAATAATTATTTGTATTTATATATATGAACCCCATGGTAAAATAGTTTTGAATTCGCTACTGTAAAGAAGAGTTTATTCACAAAAGCAAATGAACGAGTCAAAAGTCAAAATTTATTAGGCTACATCTAAGGAGAATTTCATGACTTGTTTTATTTTCTAAAATTGAATTCTCAGTTACTAAAACTAATCAAAACACCTCCTCTTATTGCTTCAATATAAATAATATTTGATTTATGCTACTGCATTATGTGATCCCAAATTCATTTGTAGAGATTCAAGAGATGTCTTGTAAGACGAAGTGATTAGGCGAATATAAGTGTATTGTTTTTCTCTTACACCCTAATGCTTTTTGTTTCCATTTCCAAAGTAAGCACGAATATTTTCACGAGACTTAATCAATCACTTATTTTTGTAGGATTGGAGCAATACAGTAATGGGAACCAATCAAAAATATGTTGCGAATAATGCAAGTGGTTTCAAGTGCGAGTTTTGCGGGGAACAATACGGTGGAGATCTAACAAGGTTTCAATGGCATTTGGCTAAACTCAAATACGCTGGTGTTAATATTTGTCCCTCGGTACCACAAGATGTTCAACAAGGAGCCTATAACTGTTCCTATGATCCGAAATTTCACAGCAGAAAACGAGTCTCTTCCTCAACTAATAATGAATGTTCAAGCAGCAAGCGTCCAAGGAACGTGCCTATGGGTGCTCCACTATTGATTACTGAGCTGTTTAACTCATATATCAGAGACATTCTCTCTTCTTTGATGGATGACAGTGCTTTGAAAGTCGGGATTTGTGGCGTTGGTGGCGTGGGGAAAACACAAGTTGCCAAGTATGCATATAATCATCTACTCCAAGTTCCCAACAAATTTCATCATGTTTTTTGGTCGATTGGACTCTTAATTGCAGCATTTGGAACACGGAAACCGTCTCTCTAGGTCAAAGAGTTCGTGAACTGCAAAGTCGAGTTTCGAAGGCAGTTGGTGTAGATCTATCAGATGGAGATAATGAAGCCGAAAGGGCAGCAAAATTGCTCAAAGTGCTGGCTGAAAAGAAGAGATGTGTTGTGTTTTTAGATGATGTATGGGACTATGTTTCGCCTCAAGAGGTTGGGATTCCTGTAGGTGTAGATCAATGTATTGTGGTTTTAACAACTCGATCATTACAAGTGTGTAGACAATTTGATTGCCAAAGGATAATCGATGTAGAGTGTCTTGCGCCACAAGAAAGCTATGACTTATACATGAATGTTTTAGGGAATGAAACGGCACTTTCCGAACTGGGTAAGGTTCTCTCGAAATCGATTGCAATCAAGTGTGGAGGTCTTCCACTAGCAATAACAATCATGGCAAGAAATATGAGAGGCATAGTTGATGTACAAAAAATAAAAAACGTGATGAACCAACTCATGAAGAATAAATTTGATTTGGAAATTGTTCGAAAATTAAGGCTCGAGTATGATGACTTGGAAGAACGAACATTGCAAAATTGTTTTTTTTGTTGCCCATTATTTGTTGAAGATCATTATGAGGCTTTAGTGACATTTCTAGTTGATGGAGGAATAATAAACGGGATGAGAAGTCGGCGGGAAGAGCTTGACGAGGCTTATAAAATGGTAAGCAAACTCCACAATTTGTGCTTGTTAGAAATCGACCGTTTCGGTTTTGTACAAATGAATGTGGTGATACAGAGAATAGCCCTCCTGTTGTAGTTTAGAGATAATATGCAGATGTATTTGAAAATTGAAAGGGAAAAGTGATCTTTTATTCAAACTTGAAAGGCATTATATAGTGTCAAATTACAACTACTTGACAGATTATTACTAACAAACTACCAGCTATATCTTCCTAAAAATCAGAAACAGTTAAAATTGACCTATTCAAACAAATCCTAGAAGCAGACTAAGTCACAAAATCTAACACCTCCAGATGATGGAAGAAAATAAACAGCGAGCTATGATAACAAGGGAAAATATATTACCAAGCATGGAGAGTTGGAATGAAGATCTCGTAAGAGTTTCAATAACCAATACTAATGATGAAATCGAGAGTATTCCTTCAGATTACTTACCAAGTTGTTATGAGCTTTCGACATTGCTGCTTAGTCGAAATTATAGATTGAGACATATTGGAGACTCTTTTTTCGAGGGATTTCCAACACTTAAATATCTGTGTCTTTCAGAAACAAGTATCGAGAGTTTACGAATATCACTCTACAGTCTTTCAAACCTTACTACTTTAATGCTCCTTGGCTGCAAGAAACTAAGAGAAATTCCATTAATAGCTAAACTGAGTGCTTTGGAGAAGTTGGATCTTAGACATTCCGGAATGGTAAAAGTGCCTGATGATATTCAAATGCTATCAAAACTCAAGCATCTCGATCTCTGTGAATGTAACGCGACACAGCTGAATTATAAGATATTAGCAAATCTCTGCTATTTGCAATTTCTTAGACTCCCGAGGTCATCGCCAGTGAAAGCAGAGGAAGTCGCATGTTTTAGACGATTAGAACATTTGACTTGTCATTTCATAAATTTTTCTGAGCTTAACAAGTACCTTATACCTCAGGAAAAAAGGGAAACTTCGTTACAACTACATGTTCAAGTAGCAGGAGGACATAATATTACACATCCCTATGACTTTGCATATTGCCTAAATGCATACTCTAGTAAGTATTTTCTTGATCAATACGATCAATGGAGTGCACTTAGTTTGCATGAGTGCAACAATGCAAATGGCCTTGTCGATCTGAAGCATAACTTTCGATTCGAGCAGATACAAATAGTAAAATGGCATGAGGCAACGAGCTTTTGCAGTTTTTTCCCGATCGGTAATGCAATCGAGTAGCTTTTCTGCTAAACATTGTGATGGGATAGAGTTATTGTTTTCGATGTCTTCACTAGCCAAAGGTACGCTTGACAAGCTCAAGAACATAGGGTTGTATAGCTTGAAACACTTCGAAAGACTTTTCAGCTCCGAAAATTTGCCCTACGGAAACTGTTTTTCACAACTTAGAAGCTTTTTCATACAAGATTGCGCAAGCATCAAGCAACTATTTCCTCTTTATCTATTGCCTAACTTGAAAAACCTCGAGTTGTAAGATTTAACATGGATCATGTACAAGTCTATCGAACTCGACAATCTCTTGAAAGGATTTCCCTCTGCGAGTTGTAAGATTTTAATTCTTTTCATTTTCTTTTGTTTTGTTATGTTTTGTAGTTTTTCAATTGAACCTTTCAGATATGTTATAACTTCAGTTAAAATATTTATATTTTGTTAAAGTTCTTTGTTGATTATGTGATGATATTCCTTAAGTACTGATTATAATTTGTAAATTGAATTGACCAATAAACCAACTAAGATGGTTTACCAATAAATTCTGCTAACCGTTTAATTTTTATAAGTATATTACGTTTGGAAAATAATAGTGTTTTTAATATGTAAATCAAGCCAAATATTTACAACCATACCATTTATATGACAAATTCAACATTTCCAATTTCCTCCTAACTCGTATCCTTTTTTTTTAGAAAAAAAATACCAATCACCAATTACCACTTTTTTTATTAACTGTGATGCATTAATATTATGTACCAATTTGGTTTAGTTATACCATACCGCTCTTTTATTGAAATTAAGGAGGTGTTGAATGGAAGTAAATTGAACGGGTGTTGACGGCGGCAGGCCATTCAACCCTTTAGGCGAGATCTCTATAAACAAAACTCAATATTTCGGGTGTGCTAGTGATTTTTGGAAGAAATTTCACTACCAGAAAATGAGCATTAGCGTCTGTGAGTGGGACGACGTTTTTCACTTCCGAGTATGCTTATTCTCACAAACCGACAACTAAGAGGTCATGTGTCTTGGGCTTTATATTTCCGAAGGGACAACTGGGTTTCAACAGTTTGATTGAAAACATTCTGAAAATCTACTTGTTAGAAGATAACCTCGAATCTAAGATCGAGGCTCGAGCTAAATGTTGGAGTCGTCACTCGATTCAGTCCTATCGGAAATCAATATCATGCCGTCAAAGACTTGAAAGCACTTAATTAGAGATTAGGTTCAGAAGAATTGCCTATTTCGTTCCACAACATGACAAAGCTAGCTCGTTGATTCAATTTCATAAAGTCAAATCCTAGAGTTTTGATCAATTGCGTGTATTATCTTTACAATAAAGTACAAATTAG